>KN889437.1:17817-38319 GCA_000934455.1 Apostichopus parvimensis | reverse complement strand
GTCCACATTTCATTCCGTAGCGAAACATGCTCAAAATATCAAAATATGTTAATGTCTCCGGATTGACTTGTAGCGCATTATGTTCTCCTAGATATTGATATCCGTCAAAATGCATGTCAAAGTTCTCCATTTCTGTAAATGAATCCTTACTAAAATCTAGCTCATCCTCATAATGTTGTTGATATGGATTTCTATAGGAAAACATGTTTTCTCTTAATGTCCCAGTACTGCCATATTGTGCATTACTTGCATCTATGTGAATCTTTTCTACAGTCGGAAGTATTGGTAAAGGTATCCTGTTGCGTAGTATAATAGTGTCACCTTCACACTTGATGGAAGAGTACTCGAGGTGTAAACAAGATATTGGAATCTGTGACGGAGACAAGACAGGATGCTTCAAAAGTTAATATTTATATACCAGATGACTGTCACATGACGTTAAGGAATTTAAAGTTAGCTTTTCTAGAGAAGCATAAAGTGATACAGTCGTAAAAACAGTATGCTATATGGTAGAGTGCAGTTAAATGTGCCGATAAATATTATTATTCAATTGGACGATTCATAAACCAGCTTCTACGTCTGATTTTGTTCAAAATAAAGTAGTTCTTTGTCAAGCAGGGATATTCAATTGCTGGTTAAATAAACTTCATTAGCTTTCATTTGGTTGGTAAATTTGGGAAGGGTTTGTTGAATTTTCCATTTTTTACCCAATTATTTAGAAGTTGCAGATTCCTACCAATCAAAATGACAAAGCTACCCTCAACTGAAGGTTGATCTACCAAATACCTGTGTTTATCTCAAATTCCTTTAACAAAGATGAATAATTTTGACAGATTTGTCGATACTCTCCTGAAAAGTTATTGTTGTTTTACAACAAATCCTTGAGAAGTTTGTTAACTTGTAGAGCATAAACATGTCATTACGGGAGTCATGATCAATCATACTAAGTACTGCTAGTAAGATGGATACACTCATGAAAAATCAAAGGCTGTATATTTCGTAGTAAAGAATACACATTAGTCATTTATTCTCTCCCTACCATTCCGAATCCGTATCGCCTAATGATAAACATACATACTTTGTACTTCATTTTGTATTACTACTGTAAAGGACTTTGTTTTAACCAGAAATTCTTGTGATGTGCTCTTACACATAATGTTTATTGGCAACTGATGTAGTTAAAACAATCTTCCAATATATATGTTATAGTTGAAACAATCTAACTAAATTAGTTATCTTCTTGCAGAATTACTAATTTATTCTTAACAGTTGGCACCATGTGATTCAAAAACATTTAAACTTCATGTGTGTGCTTGTTAAAGCTATTTTCCCCATACCGAAAATGCAATGTTACAATCTTTAATAATATAAACTTGTTGGTGTTTTTACAAGGTTAATGGCTGAGTTATTGCAAAAAGAAACGTATTTTTTATTCTTTCACTTATTCCAAACACTATGAAGAATATATAATCAGTCCGTAACAAATATATTTAAAAGAATGTTACCGTTTTGGATTGGGGAAGAATAATGATAATTGTCATGCCTGAGGTGATTGAGTTATTTCATAAGGGGGATTGGTTGCACCCATGGTCCTTGCAGTCAACCACTGTGTATGGTTCAGGTGTCGTGGTCCTACCCAAGTTTAGACATGATGAGGCATATTTGGACTAAAGAGTGGGTCTCTGTTAGCAGTTCTAAATGCAAAGTTGCACTAATAATGATGTTTGTGTGAATACCCATGACAGTGGACTAATTTCTATCACTGCTGGATGTAAAAAGAAAATCCAAGGTTAATGTACAGAATTCCCCAGCTGAATGTAAAAAGGACTCCATCTAAACCACTTGCCTCGGTTGGTGATGGGAGGTGGGGGCTGCCCTCTACGCCCCTTCTACTGTACACGTCAACGATTAACATACCTTTTTGTGGTCCCATGAAATATCTTCTAATGATACTTCATTCATGCTGTGATTATTATTGTTCGTCTACTTCCAAGTTGTTAAATATTTAAAATGTGAAAATCACTTACGTCATGGTTACGAGCAACCTCAAGGAGCTGGAGAGTGGACGTATCTTGTAATATGCTGTTTCTTTCACTGAGAGACACAGTACCTGAATTTTCATTTAGAATCACCTGGATGTCATCAACCTTTAAAAGAATGACAAGACAATGATAGCATGGTAAAACAGGTCATTGTAAAGAAATTTGGTATATAAATGCCATATTATAACTGAGTTATTCCATTGTCATTAATACAGTCATTAAAAATTACAGTCATGACATAAAATATAGCAAATGAATTACAGATTTGTTATACAAAAAATCTATCAAAATCGTACACCAGTATGCCAAATCGTGACATAGTAATTTCGCTTGCTTTCCCAAGGTTCATTTTGTAACGTTTTCTTCCACATATTTTTATATATAGACTCATAGTTTGGCAACAATGTCAAAAATGGAGAGCCTATTCACAGCTGCTGCCTTAAGCATCCAATAGAAAATGAAAATGAAGTAACAGGCACTGTGAGATATTGCTATATTATAATATACAGAAATCAAAGTGGTTTTATAAGATGGTGTTTATAGGTTTGTACTATGTCTTCCAATCATTAAGAGGATCGACATTCCCCTGTTTGTATATTTCTTTAATTATAAGGGAATTCTAACATGAACTAATGAAATTCATCTGCTTGTGAGCGTAATAAATACAAGCCACAGATCATTGAGAGAGATCCTGCAGCATCTTAGGTACATGACTGATGTCATTGGCAGCCTGACAGTAGATTTCACTCGGTTTATGTTTTATGCTACCCTTCCAAACACAAATCCAATGCAATGGACACACAATAATCAAGTGCCTTATTAAATCCCTTAAAAGTATCTTCCAGATTGCAAGGATATTTCCCATACTCATTAATTCTACGGAAAAATGGCTAGCTCGAATGGAACTTTAGTTGATGTTTAAAGGGAATGGACGTTAGAATATAAATGTATGATGTGTATCAACTATCAAACATATCTTATTTCTTTTGATACGTATAAGAAATTTCAATTCAATTGGCTTTCCATGTGTGAGCAACTACCCAAGTCCACCGCCACTTTACCCTTTACTAATTACGTAGTGATATAGAGGCTGCCATAGGCATAGGAAGCTCATATCGTGAGTAACAACAAAGAATATTCCTGTTTGAAAGAAATGGAAAATCATCAATGTATTGTTTGATCGGATGTAAATCCTGGAAAAGGAAATGACCCAAACAGTGCAAACCATACCTGCCTTTGTGAGTTTTGAAAATGTTGAATCATTCGAAAATGTTGTTTTAGTTCCACTTACAGTACTTCCAATTTAAAACAGGTTTATTAACTTGTCATAGGGAACTAAAACCAGAAAGCCAATGGGCTTATTGTGATTCCTTGCCAATTGAGATTATAATCCCAGGCTTTCGTCATTGTTGATTAAATTGATCAGCAATGTTCTTTCACTGACTGTGGACCTACTGTACCTACTAAATATATTAACTTACCATGTTTACAAGCTATTTTTAGCAAATAACAACTCAAGCCCTGCCCCCTAATAAATGTGCATAATATCACACTGAACATACATTATAATGTACTCGATATCTACCAACACTTTCACACAAAGTATGATTCAATTCTGAAAATTTTTACATTTGACCCTGTGACCTCATTCATATTCTTGAGATGAGCACCAAAATCAATAGTGCTCTTCTACTCACTATGGCGCATATATGTACCAAGTATGACTTCAATCCAACTTTTCGTCGTTCAGTTACCGTGTTTACAAACTATTTTAGTGAAAATCGACACCCCCGAATAAATATGCAAGACATCAACTTGAACATATATCATCATGTACCCACTACCTACCAACATATTAATACCAAGTATGAATTAATTCTGTCCATCCGTCCGTCTGCCCGCCCGCCTACAGAGGAGTAATGACCATCAAACAATATAAATAAACCACCTTAAGGCATTCAGTACATGGATTCTATATAGAGTGTTTTTATTGATGCTTGATCCATCTTACGAGCTTTAAGTATTGATTGGTTACAGAATTAAAATCTTTGGTGTTAAAAGAGGGCACTGTCATATAGTGTTCGAACGATTATATGATATATAATCGGTTTACCGATTACCGATTAATTCCTGTGACAATCGGCTGATGCCGAGTACCGATTATTTTATCATTTTCGTGGAACTGGCCTAATGTATGATTTAGTGTTATGCATGATTACCAACTTCGAAGCCAATACAATCAAAGATGTAAATGAACAACTTAACTTTTCAGAGTAAAGATTAATGGAGCAAGTAAAGAACACTGTAATACATACAGTACATGGGGCGCTGTACGTTTATAACAAGGAGTCGCAATATTGCAAGCCCGCCACAACACCGAGTTAATGACAGTGCTGACATACAGACTACAGAAGGGGAAAATAGTAGCCATTGGCTATGAAATGAAAAAAAAAAGTTAGGGACAGGTTTTACAACTGCTATTAAAACCATTATCACTGTGCAACTCCAACGTAAATAAAGTGAAAAGTATATCGCACGTAAATGTGTAATGTGTGAAAGTAAGTTCGCCTGAAGTTTCAATCCAAGCAGGATCGAAACGTCAGGCCAACTTACTCTTACACATTTTTTTTATATCAGATTATATATTTCGATATCAGCTAACGAAATAACGAATACACATATTTTTACACAGGCTCTTTAGTGGATAATCTGATTGTCTGTCTAACTGGTTATCGGTCGAACACAAAATACATTCCATACAGTGCTAGGCCTAGCGCCATCAGTGATGGGGGCATTACCTGCAGAATAACTATTGAATTCAGCCCACTGCTACTACAACTTCATTAACTATTTCTAATGTCATGGTACTGGGGAAATTGTAATATCGTGCTGCACTATCGGTCAAACACTACTGTCATATAGGTCCTTTAAGAGCCGTAGATGGGAGCTATTACTCCTGATCTATACTTTTTATATACATTTGTAGTTATACATACATACAAACCATAGCTCGTAAATGTAACAATATGTGTAAATAATGGAAAGTGCAGTTAGTTTGTCCAGAAGTGTCGGTCAGAGATTCCTAAAGGGAATTCTCAACAGATTCAGAGACTGCAATTGAAACAAAGAACTCCTTATGACAGCCCCTCCGTTGCTTAAGTGCATGGCTGGTGATCCCCATCGTGTACGTACCATGCTAAGTGTTGGGCATATTTTCAACCGTCCGGCATCAAGAAGCATAGATGGAGTTACCTCATTGCAGAAAGCTACACAGAACTCATCTCATTCCTGTTTTTAGTGCCTTGCATTTCCTCTGTTCTCCATTTTGATAAATTTCGAACTTCCAATAGTTTTAGTGAAGTGTAGTTTATTGTTTGTTACTGTTAACAGTGTGAATCTATGGATATTGACTTATTTGCAAGAAAGATCTTAAAATATCATCTGCGTAACATTGGTTATGGATCTTAGAAGATGAAATAACGCTCTCAAACCCTTACCTCCCAGTGACCATTCTGTTGATCCAAATGAAAGTGAACGTCAATCGGACGCCAACGAACTACATGAAAATATAAAAAGAATGAAATACACACATTCTGATATAGTAATGAATAGCAACACACATGCAGATGCTCTATGCTGTTGAATATCAGTTTTTTAACATATTAGTTTTCCATCCTGAATTTATTATAGATATACTTTAAATTTCTTATGTCATACTTGATTTTTCAGTTGGAAAGCATTACTTTAGGAGATGATAAAACAAATAGAAAGTCATCAATTAATCTTGAGCATTCTCATTTACCTTGAATATTCTGAGTCTTCATTATGTCTGTAAATGTCTCAGGTGAGAAGGAGGTTGGCAGCTGAAGTTGTTCAAACCTAAAAATGAATAAAAAAGCCAAATCCTAACAGCTTTTCAACAAAAAGTTAAGCCCCAACAAGCCCCTGCAATATGTTATTATTGTGTGAAAATATGCATGCAATTGAAGTTAGGTTAGAATATTAAGTTGATGCTTGCAAGTAATAGTATTTAAGTATTTATCATGTGTTGTTTTCATTTTAGACTGTGAATATGGAAAATGGTTGCATTAGTTATTCTGTACTATCTGGCAGCCCTTAAGATCAGGGTTCAATGTCTGATTACTGTGATAATCGAATATCTCCTGAAACTATAGCTATTAGTTTGGGCCACCCAGATTCTGTAACTTCAAAACATTGTTTATCCAGCAACCCAAGTACATCAACTGTCATTAAGTTTTCTTGTGTAAAAGTTGGCCTGACGTTTCGATCCTAGCAGGATCTTCTTCAGAGGCTAAATAAAAGTACCCTGTTTTGGTGAATACCGTACTGTATTATAATACACACACAAGGAAAGCTGTACGTGACTTCAAACTTCAAAGTGTATAAACAGTGTTCACTTAATCCAACATAGGTTTGCTTTGTAAATTACTACCATACAGCGATTTTGTGGAACAAATGCAGTTCCTATGTAGTTAAACATCACCAAACATATAAAGATATCCTTGCAAGACTCGGTATATGCACCGACAGTACCAAAGGAACAGTTCATCAAGGTGATGAATTACACTTTCTTTGATTCATATATCTCATTAAAAATATCATCTTTTCACAGGCATGCACCTGTGGCTATTTATAATTATTTTCATTCGTGTTAAACTTAATTATTTACAAAATACTACTCATTAAAAGCAATTCATCATTTTCGTAAGACAAGACCTGTATAAAATGTTGGTTGTAAACCAGTGGTATATGTATCGCGTTATGTTTAATATGGCAAACACAATGCAACTGCGTATACTCTATTCATATATGTTCAATTAAAAGTCTTGAAGTTTTACTTACACCAGCTCCTTGACACGTCTACATTTCATTCCGTAATGAAACAAGTTCAAAACATCCTTTTCTGTTAATGTCCCTGTATTGCCATATCGTGTATTACTTCCAGCTATGTGAATCTTTTCAACAGTTGGAAGAATTGGTAAAGGTATCCCGCTGTGTAGTATAATAGTGTAGCCTACAAACTTGATGGAAGAGTACTCGAGGTGTAAACAAGATATTGAAATCTGTGACGGAGACAAAACAGGATGCTTCAAAAGTTAATATATACGAGATGACATCATGACAGTCTTATTATATTTATGCATTTCAATTATGTAGTTTTATGTTTAACAACTACCCAATAACTGTTTTGACCATCCCATTGGATATTATCGATTGCCAACAATGCATTGATATTAATGATAATTGAGGTTACAAAATGTTAATGCGATAACTTAAATGGTTTAAACAATTTCTTCCAACATATATGGCTTGCTATTCCAGGTTAATTTCAATCACTCAAAGCATTTAACTTTTAATTGAATACTTGGAGAACTTGGTTTTTATTCTAAACCGTAATATCCTTCTGAAATTCTAAAGTATATACAGTATCTCATGGTTTTTACTAGTGATCAGACTCGGTATGACTATGTCATTTGTTACATTGTTTCAGAACTTTTGAAGGTATAACTACATAAAATTGACTTATTTATCAAAGTCAATTCATTGTGCTATGAATTCCATCATTACAAAGCTACAAAACACCTGAAGCCTTTGACACAAGGTCTCTTCCTGTACAGTACGATGTCAGCATGTACAGTAATGTATACATTTCAAGGGTCAAGACACTTAAGCCAAAAAAAATGTCAATATTTGTTGAGATATGCAGAAACTAAAAAATTCTTATTTAGGTTTACTCTCTTCTTTCAATTTTAAAAGACAATTTTTTATTGGCCAACTTAAAAGACTATTTTTTATTGGCCTACTTACATCATTGTTAGATGCAACCTCCAGCAACTGTGTCGTAGATCTTTGAAGAAGAGCGCTGTCCCCTCTCTTTATCTTTACGTCACGTGAGCAGAGAGCTTTCACAGAATCTATAATGTCGTTGACATCACCAGTTTGTTCCAGGATACAGAGGATGGCAAAGGTATCCCCGCCTGGTAATCTCTTCAAATAGTTGATGAGTTTCTTTCCAGCATTGGGATCCAGACCACATGCGAATCTAAACAGATACTGAAGATCAACTGGATCTAAGAACCTGAGCGTATCTTTGATATCGTATGCGTTCTTTACAAGAGTGACAAGGTGGTGGGCTGCATACCATTCACAGAATAGTTTATGATAGAAACGGACCTCCGTTGTAAACAACACATTGTCTCCAGTAGAATCATCGCTCACTACATCTTCTTCGACCAAAATGCCAATTAAAATATACTGGTCATATGATTCTGGCCCGACTCTTTCACGAAATTTAGTCTTAATCCATGATAATTGTTGGTTTTCCTTGTTTAATCCTTCGAAAGCTATTTTGTCTAGCTTATGATGTTCCATTTCATGGAGATATAACTTGTTGCTTTTATTGTCTTTAAATTTCTGTTTTAGATGGTCGTAAAAACATATAATCATGTGTTGGAAGAACTGTGTGACAGACTTAAACATCATGAAGTCTCTCTCATCATGAGCCATGTGGGCAAACATCACAAATACGAGAGGCACCTGGCAAAGATCAGCAAGGATGGAGTTTTCGTAGAGCCGTTGTTTTATTTTTTCCACTGCCTCATCGTTGTTATCTACTACTGCCTTGCGGATGTACTCCTCTCTAGCTTTGTCATCGAACCCTGTTAGTTTGGCCCTCTTAGTTTCTTTTCTAAGACATTCTGGAAGATATCTTGTCGTTAAGCTGACATCAAAGTCTGCAAACAGTTCCATCTTAATAATCCTGTGTACATCATCATTATCATTGCTACCCATGCCAGGATACTCGTCATATCCATCCAAAATAATGTGGACGGACGAGCAACTGTGAATGATCTTTTCAATCTCATGTTTGCTAACACAGGGTTCATGGAAGAGAAGAAACATCTTAATCGCCCCAAAGAGAGACTTTACTCTTCCAAGTTGTCTTAGCCGAAGAAGAATTAGTATTTCTACATTGTTCATCGGGGAATCCGATACGTCATTGCACCAATCGTAGGCCAGTTGAAGGGTTAACGTTGACTTACCATACCCGGGCTCTCCTTGTATAATGCGTCTCTTGGATTTAAACCGGAAGTCAGTATAAACACTTTTGTAAGATTCCAAGCGCTCCCATGATCCTCCGGTGCCTCGCCTCAGCTCTGGTGCCAGACAAACTTCAACGCCCCCTTCTACAAAGACCTCGTCCACACAATAAAGTCTATCTTTTATATATGGTAGCGGTTGAATCGCATCATATTGGTCTTTATATGTCCTTTTGAGACCTTCTATCAGGAATATTTTCTTCTCTGAAGACAAAAAGTAACAACGTGTTAATGTTCCATGTATGACTAAAATTTATGAACAGTGAGTTAATGGCACACATGGGAACAAGTAAATCTCAATTGTTTATTTGTTACTGATAATACAGTTTTGTTACTATTCTGTGTTCAGCATTGTTACGATCTCAGGATTCTGCATTCTGGACACAATGTTTTGGCCAGGGACGCAAACTCTTCAAATTGCTTGCGTCCGGCGGACGCAAACTTATTTTTAAGAAACAAACCCCAAGAATACACACTCACAACTAGGTCAATGGAAAACATAACAAAACACATTTTTGAATGAACATCATTCATTATTTCTTTTCAAAAACCTCAACTTCTTCTTACAAGAACCAAAAGTTCTCCTACTCCTACAGATCATTGAATTTGTTTGAAAATAAATATATCATAATGATCAACCGCAAGGTACAGGGTTAACAACAACATTCCATTACGGAGATTTCCATGCTAAAAAAAGACAATGATGCTTTTCCAAAATTCCTGTGATTTGATTGGTTAATAGTCCCCATCCATTGTCTGTGAAAATTCTTGCATCTGCAGTGCTCAATGAACACGGAGTATGTTGTTTAACAACAATTACCGGCTTGCAATGTTACTTTCCCCTGTGTAGCGATAGTGAATTTAGGGTATAGGCTATCATGTGTGTGCACTCCAATATCATAACGTTAGGCCTCGTCACATACAGTACGTATACCTTTTGACAACAAGGAAGGGACTGAAAAACAGCGAAACTAAGGCACTGAGCATTTCTGCCCTATATAGGCCTATTGTGTATAACATTCACAAAGTACAGGCAGTGATACTACACTAGTATTAGTAACAGTAGGGCATACTGTACGATAAACGTAATTGGTTTTCGATCGGGACGCAAGCTTTTTTTACAGGACGCAAACTTTTTCGGGGGCTTGCGTCCCTGGGACGCAAACTTTTTGTCACTAATAACATTACTGGTGTTATTGAGACAGGGGGGGGTTACATTTTTTACCAAAAGAAAGTAAAGATTCACAAATGACAATGTCAGAGTTAAAGGCATCTACAGTACCTTGAAGTTCAGGAGTCAGCTCCATTGTCACATGATTTACTTCAGACAGTCTACGAAGCGTGAATGGGTCGTGTCAGAACAGCTCCTGCCCATCGTTTCCGTGAATCTGTTTTTCTTTCTAAAAATATGAGAAAAATACTGATACTAAATAACTACATCATTCTGTTAACTGTCAAAATATATGCTGCATTGTTTTGTTGTTGCATATGGATGGTTCAATGTTTTATTAATAACCAGACAGCAAAAGTGCAGTGTGGTTTCAATGATGCTACATGAATAATCTTATTGAATGTGACACACTATAGTGGGGTTGAAACCTAATTCCCTGTGACCAACATCTCTGAACCAAGGTTTCTTGGTCTGTAATGATGCATTAGGGTATATCAAACAATATAAGCTCCTATATAGGTGAAAAAGGCCTAACAATAACAGTCACAATTAGAGTATCTATTGCCATGGTAACCACTCAATACTGCACAAAAAATGATATAAGTTATATATTATTGTGTCAGCTTCTGTTTGTCTGCACTTAAGGGTTAGTGCTTCTTTGTTCTTGGAGATGTTAAAGCATGCATCTCCAACAGAAAAAAATCACAAGGATCCTCTTGGTCACGGGGTATAGGGTTTCAAACCCCTTACTACAGTAGGTTGTAGGGTATAGCCAGGATGATCAGCATACTTCAATATAAGTAGTACCTCACAAGCATTGAGATATAATCAACACAATATTCACAATGGCACCTGATGACCGAGATGAAAACTGGTCTTGTATTCAACATACAGATTGATCGCTACCAAAGACAACAGGCTTCTTCCACTCAATGTGGTACACCTACAAGCCGTACATTAAGCATTACGTACATTTACAGTACATTAAGCAGGCGCCAGGCAAATTGACCCCCCTGGTCCCCAAGATTTTGCGACTGGGTTGCCTTTAAAACATAAAACCAGGCAACAGTTAATTTTCGTAAACAGCACCTGGTCATTTCCCCAACCTTACAACACCCAAACCTGAAGTTTTTATTTGGCACTGAATCTTGACAATTGTGAAATACGTCTGAAAAGTTAACAATGGAAGCAAAGATATAATATCGATTATTCAAAATGATATCGTCCATTCCAACACATTAAGCATGTACAAACAGTACAACGTTTCATTACACACCTCTGTGCACAGGCATGTATGCGCAACGTAAGTTACCTACACACTTAAGTCAATGGAGATTTGGTGGAGACTTCTTGATTCATGTTAACGGATGCCCTTTAGCTAATTTCCAATTGCCAATTGACTCTCCTATTATAATGTAATCTCATAGGCTGCACTGTGGGAGATACAATAGATTATAAAACAAGGTTTCCTCAAGTTGACCACTGGAGACATTTGACCTCAGCAATTTAGATGAAACATTCCTGGTGAAATTGCAAGTTAGCAATCTTTTGGAGACAGAAAACGTTCCAGAATTCCCTAACTAGGGTTTCTTCATAAAATGTTGTTCCGATATGTATTTGTTATTTGAGACATATTTTGAATCACAGCCATACGCACAAAGTCTGTATACATTCCTGTGTATTGTATCAAGACCAAGCTTTCACCACAGGGCAAATCTTAAGGCAATTGTAGGACAAGAAATGATATGACCTGAAGGACTGGATCCCATTTTTCACTAAATAATTTTTTTAACGGTATATATCATTTAGAAACAGACATGGGCTTTCAGTATACAGTATCTATCTGATAAGCCTTTCCGCATTGAACTGAGCAATTTTCATTGTCGTCTGGCCAAATCTTTTGACCTTGTAACTTCTTGAGCGACCACCTGTTACGTTGAGCGCCGTATTGCGGGGAGGTGATTTAAGAGTCACACTACTGTACACAGTCGGAGATCTGACCTAGTGACTTCCAATTGTATTACCCATTATGCATATTATTACCGAACATGGCGTGTCTTACGACATGCAATATGAGCATGAAATCCCCAATCAGGGGAAAAAACTAAGATTTCTCGGGGCCAGGCATATTGGCTAGGATATGGAAAGAATAGATATAGTATGTGGAATAAATGTTGAGAAAAGATTTAAAGGAGAAAAGTCACTTCCAATTGTATTACCCATTGTGCATATTATTACTTAACATGACTGGCCTTACCACACGTAATATAAGCAAATCCCCCGTCAGCATCGGGGGAGAAAACAAAATTTTGGAAAGAATAGATGACATAGTAGGTGGAATAAATGTTGAGAAAAGGGAGAAAAGTCACGTTAAGGGAGGAAAGATAACGCGTTTGTTTAAGGAAACTAACATACTTTTTTCAAGGGAGACTCTGACGGCATAGTTTGTTTGTATAGTAAGCTGAAGAAAGTTGTGTCAGTAATGTATGAAAGAAAAATAGGAAATTTCACGGGGTACTTTATTTGTGTATCCGTTCAGTATTATCGGAAGATACAGTAAATAGTGTTTGTGAAAAGCTGGATTGTATGTATAGGACTGTACATGCGAACATGGGATAATTTACATGCTTGATATTCAATGTGATAACATTGGGAAGATTAATTGAGTTTCTGTTTTATAGGTGCATGATATTCATTGTGGGATGGAGTCATCTGCACCAACAAAGTTCTTGGAGGTATGTCTCATCAATCATGTTTTTTTAATACTATATCACTTGTATTACTGGTCATGATAGCAGTTTCTCATTGTCTTTTATGTACACATGAATTAATATTTACACATTGGATTTCAGGATAGCACTGCTACCTGAACCAAATCACAGGGAATAAAATACCCTTTTATGAAACTGTTACAACCGTCCACAGAGGGGCAACCTTTGTTGCTGGTGTCAGAAGGAGAACTGAGGAGGGTCCAAACGGTCACAGGACAATGCAGTCTCGAGTGCAGCAGTACTGGGAAAGGTTCAATAAAGGTTTGCGAACAAATGCAAGACTCCTCAAGGCCTGTTCGGAACATGGACACAGAACAATAATTTAGACAGCCATAGTCAGCTAGATAGATCTGGCATTTTTCAGAAACTGACTACTCGTCTGTCCTCACAGGGAAAACATTATTAAGCGTTTCCTTGTGATTGTGTTCAAGGTTTCTTCCTCCTATGCCAAAACACAAGGAACGCTAGTGAGAAAAAGAAACTCACCTTTTATTTTTGACTCCAAGCATTTGCTAAATGATAAGTATTGTGTACAAGAATCCCTAACTATATTCTTGTACCATTATTCAAGAGACTGGAAACTATTATAATACTCACTGATTTTAAAAAACTACTAAAACATCTATTCACAGCCTTCCCACCAAATACTTCCTATCTATGCCAAATCTAATTACAGGGAAAAACATCAAATATATGCAGGCCTAACCACCTAGGCCTAAATTTGAATACTTTCAACAATGCATTCCATACCTACCAGCTTTTACTCTTTCCACATAGTCTAGATATGCCTTCCTCGGTTCCTCCCCTAAAAACAATACTTTCCTCCCTAAATCATTTACTAGAGTTTCTTTAATTACAAGAAATAATTTCTTCCCACATTGCCTCCAAGCAGGGTCTTAGCTAGCGATGCGTCCCGCCGTCTTTGAGACGGCTAGATCGAAATGAAAGACGGCCGAATTTGAGTGGGACGGCTTTTGAGACGCCAATAAATGGCTCTGTCCAGCCTCCCAATTTAACGTAACTACGTAACTATAAGTTATTTGCATGTACTGCTCAGTCAACGGGCGCCGCACGTTATGAAAACCCAATATGAAAACCCACACTCAATAACCAACCATCTAGCTAGCTAAAAAAATATCGTTTCGTCGCGTGATCATTTTCGCACACCCGTGTATTTGTATTTTTTTTTTCCTCCTAGCTAGGTGTTGTGTATCACGGTACTGTGGAAAGAGTGAGCTAATATTGACAGCTCCTGCGATGTTTTCCTAATATACCTAAAAGGCAAGAGGGAAAAGTTTTGCGTCGTAGCATGGAGCTATAGCTCCATGGTCGTAGTAACGACCATGCAGTTTGTCTAGTTACAAAATGGCGCGAAATTTCCGATTAATTTATATTAATGTGATATTGCGCGATATTTCGAGAAACCATTTGTCAAGGCAATACAATAGGATGTATGCAACACAAGCGATCTTGCTTTGCAGTTAGTATGATTGTTACCATGGTAATATATGAAGGCATGAGCTTTTTGCGCGGATTTCCTTGTTTTTTTTTTCTACCTCCGAAATTAACACCTCTCAATTTCCGTGAATTTCTAACAACAGCGTTACTGTATCATTTGCTCCGTCATTCGCAATTTTTCATTACCGATGCATATCTAACCTGCAGAGGGACAAAAACTATTATCCTAACTAGTGTTTGCACGGGTTATCCGGGTACCCGCCCGACGCGATACTACCCGGTCCCTAATTTATTACCTACGCAAAGGGTGATTTATTTTTTGCAAACCGATGGTTAGGCAGATTTCCCATTGACTTAGTGTGGTGTTAGGCTACCATGTGGTCGAAGGTAACGCAATAACGAAAGTATTCCATGGATATCTTATAACTGCGTCACAATTTCAGCGGTATAGGCTAGATTTCCCCCATTGACTTAGTGTGGTGTTAGGCAACCATGTGGTCGAACGTAACGGCAATAATGAAAATATCCATGGATATCTTATAACTGCGTCACAATTTCAGCGGAAAAACAGATGGTTTGGCTTAGCTAGATTTCTCATTGACTTTGTGTGGTGTTAGGCTACCATGTGGAAGAAATTATTATTTATTCATTCGTTTATTTCATGGAAGGAAAGGCTGACAGGGAATTTTATGAGATGTTTACGGATTATAGACGGGATAACTAAAAAATAATAATCGCAAATGGCTGTTTACTAATCGTTTATTCCAAATGCGATCAAATTGCGCGAATCGCGCAATCTCGCGGCTAATGCGAACCCTGGGCCTGCATAATAGATAGAAGTAGTAACAACTGTTTAAGAGCTAAATTGGATATTTATATGGTGTGATCAATAGACGTGGAGAGCAAGCATAAGCAGCGACGGCAGTGCGATGTTAGTAGGAATGTTAATTATAACAAGTTAATGAAAGAAACAAAAGCAAATAGAAATTATTGAGGAAGGTTTTATACCTTATATCTTACACCTACGTTTTTGAACATGAAAACATTGTCAGTGGAGAATGTAATTCATTGAGTATAGCATCCAATATGTCATTTCTTGAAAATCGTGATACACGATGGTAAACAATTTTTACAACGATATTTTCATAAATTTCCCATGATTTTCAATATTTTAGTATCATTAGAGTAGGGACAATTGAGGAGAAGTGTAGTGCTGTAGCTGCTGACTATTATTCCAGATTAAAACAGACCATTGTGTACATTTTATAAACAGTAACATTTTAAGTATGGGTCGCCATGATTGAAAGAATCAAGTAGGGTGAAAACGACAGGCTAGGTATGTGGCTTCAGTGTGCACATTTTGGTGTGAAACTTTGCTTTTGAGTGTTTTAATCAATTTAAAATTCTTTATAAAATAGGCACCAAAATGTTGTCTTTAAACCTAGAATTTCTCAGAGCTTCCGGGGTCTTTGACTCCTGTACCTCAACCGGGGCGTTGTCCATGGACCCTACCACAGGCCCTAAGGCAGGCCCATGGACCCCACCTATAACTGTGTCGCGCTGCAAGCTGACTGACGCCCTCAGCGTTAGTATAGTATCACCCACAAAGTTCAGTGATTTTTTTTTACCCCAGGCTCATCCCTGTATATGGATGACATTAACAGAATAAAGGCATATACTTATCAAGATACACAGTAGGCTATTTTATAGTATTTAACATAAATAATTCCACAAGATATTGTTTGAACTTTTTGGTGCTCAAATTCTTTGTAATATATCAATTACTATAAGCTTTTTTCATGGTGCACTTTTGCACCTAGTGTTTTATAGCATTTTTTATGTTTGAATGCCCAAAAAAATCATGATGGCTTAGGTGTGTTCACAGCTTTCTAAGCATACTTTTTACCCCAATTGTGTCAAATAAACCATTGATAGGGGCTGGGCTTCCAGGGGCCCTAAGGCGGGCCCCTGGACCCCACCCGTTATAGGCTTCGCGCTCGCGCAGGCGCCTTCGGCGCCAGATGGATAGTCTCCAGAGCACTCAGTAACAGATGAGACACCTTATTTGAAATTCCTGGCTAAGACCCTGCCTCCAAGTCCCTTGAAAATATGTTACCTTCTCTCACTAAAATCTCCTAAATCATAAAAATTTACTCAGTTCCTTCACTACCTAAATTAACTCATTCCACACAACCTAGCCAATATGCCGTCTCCCATTCCGCTCCTGAGAACGTTAGTTTCCTCCCCTAAAAAACTTCAGTTTTCTCTCCTTATACTTAAGATTTAGGGGCGTTTTTCAGGGGAGGAAACTAACGAGGTAACATGTTAGGAAACTAAAGGGAGCCCTAGTGCCATCACAGGGCATTACCTGCAGAATAACTATTGAATTCAGCCCACTGCTACTACAACTTCATTAATTATTTATTTCATGATACTGGGGAGTATCATCACTGCACTATCACTGTATCAGTGTCACTAAACTTAGTAACATAGTAGTCTGCGCAAAATATGTGCATTGACGGTACTACTAGCTTACTAATACCATTAGTAGTATGTACCATGGAGCTATAAACAGCATTATAGCTCCATGTATGTTCAGCGGAAAGTAACGTTTTTTTTCAGCGGAAAGTACCGTTTTTTTGGGAGGAACAGAATGACTTACTGAATGATTAGGCACATGGAAGGATTTAGGAGGATGGAGAAGATAGCGTTTAACTGGCAGGATAAAATGTAGCTTCGAGACTAGATTATTATTAGGATAGCTAAGGTTGTAGCTTAGGCTGTAAGCACTACCTTAGGCTGTAAGCACAAGTTTAATTTTAGTTAAACAGCGCCACCTTATTTGGTTGTAGTTTTCGATATGGCGTGAAGGTGAAAAAAATGAGCTGCCGTGACGATTTGGTCTCGCTAAGTCTCATCCTTTAGGGGGCCGGCAGAGGGGGAGGGGGTTGGGTGTCTTTTGTGATATTTTCAATTTAACAATAACAGAGTACAGAGTGAGAATATATAGGGCTATATAATATTATGCCTCATAGCATGGACACTTCGAATTCCGGACACCTAAGCCTTAAAACACCCCAAAACTATGTCTATTGGTATAAATCACCTGAAAATATACTTGATATGGTGGGAGAAGTGTGTTATAGTACGATACACGGCCAAACTTTCTTTCCTGCAAACTCTTTTCACGTTGTATTCCACGAAGATTCTTGTGATTGTGGAACTGGTATTTCTTTGCTAGAGTATTGCGAATATTCGGACACACAGTCCCACAGTGTGGCGCTGGTGATGAAATTGGTGGCGCAGTTGTCCTTCAGTAATTATAACAGACTTCATAGATCTCCGTTATTTTATTGACAAATATGTAAGTATTTACTTGCACATGGGTCATTTTGGTGAGAAAATAACTGTAGCTTCGTACTTTTTGGTGAAATTTGGCTCTTCCTTTAGGTTGTCATGGTGAAATCGTGAATTTCTTACGGGTGTCCGAAATTCGCAATACTGATTATACTTCTTTAAGTTATCCCTAGGCCTAATTACAAACACCCCAAGACCTGTAAATTATAAGCAGCTTACTGTTCTATGAACTCAGTCTAACCATGCTTATCGACGTTCTTTGATACTTTTTCATGTTGTTTTTATCATCCTGAAGTTGGTATCCTAAAATTGAGAAAAATATAGTGTACAGAAAAGTGGGAAAAAAGTTGTTTTCCGCACAAGAATTTTTGCAGCGGAAAGTAATGTGCGGAAAGTAACGTGTGCGGAAAACAACTGAAACCAGTTAGAAGTTAGGGATCGGGCTACATCGCGCGCCATATCATTACAACGATTTCCGGATAGAAACGTTCTTTATCTAAAAAATGAAAGACCGATTTACATAAGACAAGTTTAAATGGGAATTCTTAGTTTAGCGTGCAAAATGTGTACATCCTGCGGGTGAAAGTATAGGCTCCAAACATTTCATCAGTTTCGCTATGCTTGCGAGTATGAGACTAAATCAATTCTGAAATCACACCAAGAAAAGATTCCCTGATTAGTTAATTACCTACTTGAATGTGATACCTCTTTAGTAAACTTCAGAAGGAATGACATCTTTTGACGGCCAGTCATAGTTCACGAATAACCACACCTAGGCCTAGACTTAGGCCTACGTTAGCCACAGGCACTCGTAACGTTATCTAGGTGTATAGTATATAATCACGTTTATATACTATACACCTAGATAACGTTACGAGTGCCTGTGAGTGTGACGTTAGCTAACTTGGCGGCCATGCTTCGATTTGAAGTTAGCATACTTGTTGGAAGCGATAGCTTTCCATAAAGGTACCACACCACAATTAGCGTATAGTGTATATCCGCTCGAAAATTTAACCATAGTCAGAGCATGGAGTTATAAACTGGGTTTATAGCTCCATGGTCAGAGGAAAAGAGCTACAATGATCTAAGGTAATGCTTGTTGTAGCATATTTTCACCTGTCATCATTGTTTTTGCTGCCTTTTTAAGTTTATCATCAAAAGCTCTGCGAGAACTCGCTTTCGGGAATAATACAAGAGAAAAAATCTTCTCTTGTCGCACTTTATCTCCCCCCCCCCCCCAATGGATGTCACCGTCCATCAGCCATTTCTCACCATCCCCGGTCCTTAACAGAAAGAAGTATTTTCTCTCGTCGGTGAGTACTTTGATCGAAGTAAAATTGTTATATCATCATACTCAGCAAACCACCAAAGCAGGTGTCCATTTGTTAACTGAAATAAGTTGCCAGTAGGTTTACATAATCTGTCCCGGACCCTGGACCATCCAAGTATACGTAACATTATAACCTATTGTCCATAACTCAATTTGACCTGTCACTGATTCTCTATATAAAGTGCCCCGAATTGAAATATATCAGGACTTCTACTTTGCTCAGTCTAGAAAGCTGTTGTGTGTATTTTCTTACGTAGTATTATAAAAATTCCACAAAACGAAGTAATGAAATGGTTATAAGAGTTGTAACTCAACCAAGTATTTTGTTCAGCTAGAATTCGAACTTTTAGTTTGGGAGTCAGGACCGAATGATTATTGTACACTGCCCAATTATTCCAGTAATTCAATATACACCATAATGATGTAAATTTGGCTGGACCATTCTCGGAGAGGGGCATTCCAGGTTTCCTGAACGTTCCAGAACGACTAACTTGGTGTTATGATTTGACACGGGCACAGCCCTGTAATTATAGGCCTGTTAGTCTCAATAGTGTTGTTTGTAAGGTCATGGAGTCTATTGTTAAAAAGTCTGTGGTTAGTCACTTCAGCAGTATGTATGTATGTATGTATGTATGTATGTATGTATGTATGTATGTATGTATGTATGTATGTATGTATGTATGTATGTATGTATGTATGTATGTGATCTTCCCGCAAGCAGGAACTCGCGAAAGAAGCCATGGAGGCTTATAGACTCGCAAGCTGACCGAAGCCAATCAGTCAGTCAGTCAGTCTTCGATCAGAGAATCTCAACATGGCTTTTGTCAAAAAAGGTCTAGTCTTGAGTTTATGGAAGATGTAACAAGCTCACTAAATAGGCAGAAGTCTGTAGATGTTGTGTTCCTGAATTTCCAGAAGGCCTTTGATAAAGTTCCCCACCAGCGTCCTTTCCTTAGGCATAGCATGGAGCTGTGGCGGAGTATGGGTGTCAATGGGAATTTACTGTCTTGGATATTCTGAGGTCTCTTTCAAAAGCGATTTTGAGAAGTTTCAAACGGATTTGGATAAGGTTTTTTCTTGGTCTCAGGCATGGCATATGCCTTTTTAATATTGATAATATTGATAAGGTGATGCATATTGGTAGTAGTAACCAAAAGTATACGTACAATCTTTATTATTATTTACCAGATATATATATAGTGTCTTTTCATGCTTAAGCATGTTCAAGAGCGCTTAACAATGACAGCAAAAT
>KN889434.1:38903-53716 GCA_000934455.1 Apostichopus parvimensis | reverse complement strand
TTTTTTTTTTTGGTGACGGCCAATAGGGGGGCGCGCGCCTGTTGCGCCCCCTGGATACGCCCCTGCCATGCACAACCGAAAAGTTCCGTAATACTGCAACTTCTGCAAGCACTTCACGCGCATTACAATACTGCGTATTCGCAGTCAAAATCAGTCATAGTTATTTTAGGGATTTAGACGACTTGAACGCTTGAACGAAAAACATATTTGTGTATCCAGTTCATGTCGCTACTTTATTAAATGTTTACGGCCCGGATTCTGGCTCCGGATAATACGTACGGTGAGTTTTAGTGAACAGTACAACTTCGGATTGTTATTGTTGTGGACCCGTGCACCGATTGCAGTGGATCATATGTCGGCTTAATTGTGAATGCAACTCTACGACGGACCAGTTCCCTAGTTCGCTAGCGTTTATTGATTACCTTATAATATAACGCCTAAAAATGTGCGACATTTGTGATTTTGAACAAAAGTATTTTGTGTTCTAGAACACTTAGCAGCCTTACATCATCTTTCACTTCCTGCCTCGATGGTGGTGAAGAAAGTAAAAAACTTAGAACATTTTGTTTACGGTACCGTCACTGCGCAAAAGTTTCGGGGGGTGTTAGCAGATTTCCGCTTGTTGTCATGGTCACTGCATTGTACTGACATCGCGACTACGGTCACATAGTCCAAGGTCCATATCCATGATCACTGACTGAAAGGTCTGTAGCATCCAGCTAAATTGATTTACTATTTGTTACGTTGTTACACCAGTCCACGTCTACGGTTGGCGTACATCTAACGTTTAAAATCTCAGAGACAGTTCCAGCTATGAACTCCATTGTGTGCCTTGATGACCTGGAAAAGTATTCTAAACGGATGTTAGGGAAGTCAGTTTATGATTACTATGCCACAGGAGCAAATTCAGAGCAGACTCTGCAAGAAAACGTTGAATCATTTCAAAGGTAGAGAAAACGGCAGAACTAAACAATGTTTTCCCTAGGCCTAGGCCTTACTAAGAAAGATTAAGAATGACAGCCTAGTAGCGACTACACAGCCCTTGCAAAAAACGGTACTAATTTAGAATCAGTGACCGGCTGTATACCAACTGTTTAAACAAAATAAGGCTTAAGTCAAACCCCTGGCAATGGCATATAATTCAATATTTCTAAAACAGGACTAGCTAGGCCTAGAGATATCATGTTTTCAAACTTAGGCCTAAATAATATGGAACGCCAAAACCGACAAAAATGCATTAAAATATTATGTAAACCTAAGTCATTATGTGAACTTTGTGTTAACACAAAGTTATCCAAGTTGACCAAGAACAATTTAAGTCCTTACGTGGCACTAATACTAGTAACAGCACCTCCGCATAATGACCAAGAACATTTTACTTATCATGTGATCCTAACACTGCCACATAATGACGCCAATACCGACAATATTCACAAGTCCTTATGTGGGGATCTCGCATGTCGCCACATAAGGACCAACGAACGGCATTAGCCCTTATGTGGTGATATGAGAGTATCCACATAATGACCAACGACCCACTTGGTCCTTATGTGGATACTCTCATATCACCACATAAGGACTAACGCAGTTCGTTGGTTATTTTGTGGATATCGCCACATAAGGAATAACGCGGTTCGTTGGTCATTATGTGGATACTCTCATATCGCCACATAAGGACTAACGCAGTTCTTTGGTCATTATGTGGATACTCTCATATCGCCACATAAGGACTAACCCAGTTTGTGGTCCTTATAGGCCTATGTGGATACTAATTCATATCGCCACATAAGGACTAATGCAGTTCGTTGGCCCTTATGTGGATACTCGTACCTTATATGCACACTATATCATTAAATGACAGCTCATACAAAATCTGGCAAGGAATCACCCCCTTTCCTTTCTGGTTTTCTGGTTCTTGTTTGGCAAGTTACCACTGGGAGGTTGTCACTGGCTTTAAAGTCCAGGAAGACCATAATGAGGCTATGCACCAACTTGACCACAGTTATATATATGGATGGATGGACTGTAGTGCAGGAGGAAATGCTGCTTCAATGCAGACTATCAAAAATCGTCCAGTTAAATGGTGCGCCTAATATTTACGATACAACCTAGACACAGTGCTGGTTCAATTGCCCAATTTATACCATCTATTCTTTTAGGATAAGACTGTGTCCACAGTTATTGAAAGATGTGTCGGAGAGACATTTGTCTACCACAATTCTGGGTAGGAAATTATCATTCCCTGTGGCAATCGCTCCAACAGCGATGCATGCACTTGCTCATCCAGAGGGTGAAATAGCTACTGCTAAAGGTGAGTGATACCTGATAGGACTTTTGTTTCTCATTTTAATTTCATATGAGAGCCACCCAAGAAAGATTGGTTGTTGCAAAGGGGCAAGGTAGGGTCCTTGAGCCTAAGGTCATAAGTCGGGTTTTTGTTAAGAAATGTAGTAGGTGGGTCAAGTTGAAAAGTAGGCGGGACTGTCTGTACGCGGACATGGGGGAGGGGTCTAAATTGCCAGAAAATTGCAATTTAAAAAGTCTCTAGATGCAAAATGGTGCAATATACAGCTGTTTGGTCAATGATATTGCCCCCTCCCAATCACCCCTTTCTTCTATCCTATTTTTCTTTTTTTCTCCTCAATTTTTTTATTAACACTCGGGTCATGGAGCCTAGAGAGGTAGCTATGACACCTGACCTGGTTGTGGGTATTTATTCCTCTCGATTTTTTTCGTAATTTTTTTTTTTTTTTTTTACTGAGCGTCGCAAAGTAGCCGGGTCATGTACGTGCAGTAGGCATGTCATTTGACCCGGGTCCCGGCTACTAACGAAAACCCTGCATAAGGGGTGTGCATACCTGACGAGTGCAAGATTGTGTGTCTGATATTTTATTCGGCAAGCTGGATTGAAGTCTTTTGTGGGCCCGATCTGGCCCAAAGGCCACCTACTGTACCTAAGTACCCCTTCTGTCAGAGTGTCGGGATCCTGCTTCAGTACAGGGTGAGACCAAATAAGAAGACACATTCAATACGCGTGAGTGAGAATATCTCTCCTACTTGGTGGTTTGGGTATATCTCATATGACATAGGTGACCTCGGGATAGTTGTATGTTACGGAAAATATATAAAAGTGACCTGAATGAGTATAGGCTATATGCCAGTCGTTTAATTAATCTATTATACTGAGCTGCCTCAAATAGTTTGTTAATCCATGCAGTAGTCAATTATGAACTAGACACTACACGTTGTTAAGGAGTGCACAGTTAGTTGCTGGTTTATTTGGCATTGAGAAAAACTGCACATCAGATCAGCAGAGAGCCAGCCTGCTGTTTAACAGAACATGATTAGTTTCTGTTTGCTTTGGTTGCTATACCTGCATCTTTCCCAGTATCATATTGATTTAACTCTGAAAAAGTACATTTGTTCATCAGAAACTTCTCACTTGCACAAAGTAAAAAGAACGAAAAAGAGAGCAAGGAATTTTTTTGGGCTAGAGTGGGATTTGAATCAGTGACCTCATGGTTACAAACCCCTGAGGTCACGGATTTAAAGTCCCCATTCAAGCCAAAACATTATTTGCTCTTTTTCCAAATATAGTTCTACTTACAAAGTAAATTACTGTCAGGGAATAATTTATCGGGAATCGCATCGCAAGATGCTATGTAAAATGGGCAAATTGCTAGTATACAAGTGCAAAGATGTTTAGATTTTTTTGTACACACGAACGATAGTATTTTTAAGGGATTTTTTCAGAGCCTACGAGACCGCTATATAACAAAACTCAAGCATTAAATTCCCTGTTTGTTCTTGTTTCTCTCGAAATGTTTAGCTGCTGCCTCTTTGCAGTCGGGCATGATATTGAGTTCTTGGTCCACCACAAGCATGGAGGATGTGATTTCTGCTTCTCCCAACTGCTTGCACTGGTATCAACTATACATCGTGAAAGATAGAATGCTGACGGAGACCATTGTCAGGCGTGCCGAGAAAGCCGGATACAAAGCGTTGGTCGTGACGGTGGATACTCCCGTTGTTGGGATAAGATTGGCAGATTTAAGAAATGGATTCAGAGTTGACAGCAGGATCAGGTCTGGGTGGTTTGCTTTGATCATGATTTGTAATTTCAATAGTTATAATTGTGACATTACTGAACCACATGATACTGTGTGACATCAAAATTGGGATTAACATTTATGCATGGTTTCAAAATATTATGATTCATGTAATAAATCGTTTCACTGGGGATCTGACTTAAGGTTTAGATGAATTTCATGTTATGATATGTCTAGGTCCCACATTAGTGCAAAAATATTGCTGGTCACTTGTATGCTACAATGATCTTACTATATATAAACTAGTTCATTAAAATGTATTAATTAATTCAAAATGTTACAAGAAATCACCAAACCTATCATGTCTGCCTTCTGCTTTTTTTTTAAAACCAAATTAGAAAAGCCGAGAAAGTCATCGAAGATGTCATTAAGTTCTCGACATCTTCTACGCTAAGCGGACACTTTTGTAAATTCATAGCAGTATTAACCGTATGTAAAGGCAAACTTTGAAATTTCGAAAAATTTTGACTTTTCTTTTGTTTATTTGAAATGATAATAACCAGATTTGCCATGTGAACTGCAAACATATATACAAACTCAAAAAGTGATTAAAGGTTTATTCAGTGGTCTGAGATGACTAAACATATGCATGGTTGGACAAATCAAAACTGTACATGATGTTGAGTAGCTTATAAACAGTACAGCCTTTCAATGCAAATCAACCACGTAGAGCCATAAAATAAGCATAATTCCAGCTTGTGAGAGTTACTACCAGCAAACTTTCTGCAACCTCAGTATTATGAGATATTTGTATTTGTTTGAATTGAATTCAAGGTAATATCAATCTCATATTGGATATACTTATGGAAATAGATTTAAGCATACATGATCAGCAAGTGTGATGTATTGGATACCTTTCACTCTATATTCACACTCACATGTGACATACAAATAAATACTCTGTTGAATAAACAATTGAGCTCTGTTTACCAAGATTTCAAATGCAAGTATGAGCATTTTGTAAACAACTCATATCATTAATCTTTCCAATGTCTGGACTGTTGGGAACAACCAGAAATTGTTATCCACTCAGCTTGGTTACTTGCAGTGCATGCTTGTGCGTGTGAGAATGTGAATTTGTGTTAACCCTACTTTTTGACCACGATATCTCAAGAATGGGAATGTTGTACTTGGCGTATGGCTTGCCCGTAATGTGTAGCCTACACGTTGGTGTTCTTGATGAGCAGGCCAACATAAGCAGGAATCAACAGAGCAAAACCCACAAGAAAATATGTACCTACATCATAGTTCAGCCTTACAGTACACAACAAGTCTTTGATAGACATCAGAGGTCAACCGAGGTCAAAATGTTAAAACCTGATACACATTACATCTGAACAAGGGGAATATTGTTATGAAGAGAGTATGTGGCTTTCCCCATGCATGAGGTCCTTAGGGTGTCTATTATTTTTGGTGGGGACCAAAGGTCAGCAGAGGTCATCAAGTACAAATGGTTAATGCCATACATATCTCAACTTGAAATTTGCACTGACATGGGTGGATTGCATTGATGATATGCAACAAATCAGCGAGTTGCCAAAATCAATGCCTTACAGCTGCTGCAATTAAGAAATTCAGCTTTTCTGATATTGTTCAGAAACCACCGGGAGGGAAAAGCCACTGTAGTTCACTTTATGAAAATTTTAATATAGATGGAAGTGTATGCACAACTTGAAGGGATGCATGCTAGAATAATGTTGATTATATTGGAGTCATATAGCCTAAAATGCACTTTTTGTTTTCCATGTTTCAGACTTCCAAATTTGGAACATGAAAATTCTTCCAACACAGAGGGGGACCTGTATGGACCTATTCAGATTTCGCCGGCAGTAACATGGAAAGATGTAGGTTGGCTGAAAACAATCACAAAGCTTCCAATTGTCCTTAAGGGCATTCTCTCAGGTAAAGAACAATAGAGTAGGTAGTTTCCTTCTGTGACCCCCCAAAAATGGTGTTAGAATGGTGTTGACTGAAATGGTGTTAGTTGGAATGGTGTTTGGTGATATCTTTAAACCATACCCCGTATGAGTTCAGTAAATAAGGATAGGTGAGGTGTATGTTTGTGTATGTTTAGATTTCTCACAAACATCGAGATGCACTGCCGCTGTTTGGGCAAAGCTGGGGAAATGGAGTCATGTTGCTGATGAAAAAAAAGGTTAGAAATTTCTAAAAATTATCATTTAAATCATTTAAAATGTCTAGTCAGAATGTTTTTCTGTACCTATAAGTATGGATCTGTACTCATATGCTAGCGTTATAGATGCCTGTACCTATTAGTATGGATCCTTACTCATATGCTAGCTTTTTTAGATGCCTGTACCTATTAGTATGGATCCTTACTCATATGCTAGCTTTTTTAGATGCCTGTACCTATTAGTATGGATCTGTACTCATATGCTAGCGTTATAGATGCCTGTACGTATTAGTATGGATCCTTACTCATACGCTACGGTTATAGCTGCCTGTACCTATTAGTATGGATCTGTACTCATATGCTAGCGTTATAGATGCCTGTACCTTGTAGTATGGATCCGTACTCATATGCTAGCGTTATAGATGCCTGTACCTATTAGTATGGATCCGTACTCATATGCTAGCGTTATAGCTGCCTGTACCTATTATTATGGATCTGTACTCATATGCTAGCGTTATAGCTGCCTGTACCTATTAGTATGGATCCAAACTCATACGCGCTAGCATTATAGCTTCCTGTACCTTGTAGTATGGATCCGTACTCATACGCTAGGGTTATAGCTGCCTGTACTTGTAGTATGGATCCATACTCATATGCTAGCGTTATAGCTGCCTGTACCTATTAGTATGAATCTGTACTGATATGCTAGCGTTTAGCTGCCTGTACCTATTAGTATGGATCCGTACTCATACGCTAGAGTTATAGCTGCCTGTACCTATTAGTATGGTGTATTTTGGAATCTAGCATAGATACTGTTGCAGAAGGAAGTATTTGTACTCAGGCTTGGAGCCTTTTACTGGTACTCATCAATTATATACCAGCGTGCATA
Source organism: Apostichopus parvimensis (assembly GCA_000934455.1). NCBI lineage: Eukaryota > Metazoa > Echinodermata > Holothuroidea > Aspidochirotida > Stichopodidae > Apostichopus > Apostichopus parvimensis. Next base: position 46,584 of record KN889434.1, on the reverse strand, counting down.
CTGCTTGTACTCATCACTCATGCTGTTGTACTCGTACCACAAGCCTGCTCCTAACCAGAATTATCTTGGTAATTAAGAGATAATTATCACAGCCCACAAAGTCTCTACTACAACACATCTCAATAGCACTCCCATAAATTCACTACATCTAAGATAGATCATATCCCCAGTCTTGATTGTCTTGATTGTCTCTCTCTTACCAGGCAGTGATGCTGAGCTTGCCGTTGAAAACGGCGTCGCTGGGATAATTGTTTCCAATCACGGAGGAAGGCAGCTAGATGGCGTACTGGGTACAGTAAGTCTCTTTGCATATTGGAAAACTATTAATTGTGCTTTAATAGATCTACACTGTGGTCTGTTGCATATTGATATGTGTTCTACTGGTTGAATCATTCAGCAGGGGTGTGAGAGGGAGGGGGCGGCGAGGAGGTGTGGTGTGAATGTACCTGTCACACCCCCCTGTGTGTACTGGCCTGTGTATCTGCAACTTGTGAACACAGTCAATCATAACTCTTGTCAACCATCCACATTGAATACACTGTACCCCATTAGCATAACGTTTGCAAGACAGCTTTAAGAATATTCTTGCTGCTGTAACAATGTTTCATTTCAACATATTAAATTAGATGAACAGAATCTTTGTTGATTGTTTGTGTGCTTGTTGCATTAGTGTTAATACTGTACTTCATGGAGTCACATTAATGTTGAACTCCTTTGAGAGGTCAGATGAAGTTTCCGAGTCAGAATGAAAGAGTTGTACATAATGATTGAAAACAACCATATTTTCTGCTCATTTGTGATAAAACTATTCAACTCACCCAAAACCAAACAAAATCATAAATTGTAGTAAAACATTTAATTATGATGTTCCTCCTACCTAATGGTGTGAAAAATATTGTATTTAAGACATTGGCAGCTCAATTTTGATGAAAATATCAACTCACTCATAGAACATTCATATCTTAGTAAATTTTCATAAACAATTTTTTACCAAGGTGCTAATAATTTAAAAATATTGTGTTTTTTGTTGTTGTTTAGATTGATGCTCTTCCAGAGGTCGTAGAGGCTGTGAAAGGGTCTGATGTTGAAGTTTACTTAGACGGTGGGGTACGGAAGGGAACTGACGTCCTGAAGGCCCTGGCTCTCGGAGCGAGGGCGGTGTTTATCGGTAGGCCGGTACTTTGGGGATTGGCATACAAGGTGCGTTCAAAGCTTGTTTTTGTTCTTTTACATTAGCTTCATTGTTGCGTTAAGTTTAAGTTGAAAAGTAATCCTTTGATAGCATTACATATTCCCCTAATGTTCCTCTGATCTTGCAAACCTTTTAAATTGAAAAATTTGTGAACCATGAATCCATTAAACATTTGGCTTTTTGTAGAAAAAAATAAAATAAAAAGAACATACAAGCATCTGCCATGTCAGTCAATATTTCTATACGCACTATGCTCTGTTTGGAAGCCTCTAATGAGTATGGTGTACCACCCCCCCCCCCCCTTGGTTATACCCAGTAAACCGAAATTATGTGAAGGAGTGAACATTAATTTTAGACAGCTTTGCCAAAAATTTAGAAATTGGTACATTAAGAAGTTGAAACTTCATTATATATTTTTGAATTGTGAATTGTTTGTTTTTCTTCTCGTTTTAGGGTGAGGAAGGAGTGGAGATGGTCCTAGAAATACTCAAAAATGAATTCAGTACTGCCATGGCTCTATCAGGTTAGTTTTGTTCAGCAGATGATCTAAGCCCTGCGTGGTGTTAGCAGGTTATAGGATGGGTATGTGTATTCGGAACTGCCATGGCACTATCCCATTGGTTGGTCCGGTAGATAAATTAAGTGTCTCCATTGAGCTATTATCCTTGGTTAGTTTTATTCAGCAGATGATGCTACTTGGTTAATTTGTTCAACAGATGATTGCAGTACTGCCATGCTGTTAGCCGGTTAGTTTTGTTGAGCAGATGAACTCAGTACTACCATTGTCTAATATTAAGTTATTGTGGATCAGCAGATGAATTCAGTACTGCCATGGCCCAATTTGATTAGTTGGATGAATTCAGTATCACCATAGTTCTACTAACCTAGGTTTAACTTATTCAGCAGTTGATAGCATTACTGCTATGGTATTAGCCAGTTATTTTGTAAAGCAGATGAATTCAACTTCAACAAAGTTTCAGGGAGTGTTAGTTAGGAAGTAGTAAGGGGAATTTGATTCAATAATCAACATTTCTTCACCCAGACATTTTTTCACATCCATATTAATAACTAATAAAAAACTGCAAAATTAGAAATCTTCAAATTTTATACTTTTTATTACGGGATATTATTGTCTAGTAGCACAGAAAACTTGATCAAGATCCAACCTGAAATGCTGCTCTGACGGCATGTAACTCAACTCACCGATGACATTGCCGATCGAGTCAGTGGTACTGCGTATATAACCCAGTAAAATGTTTCTATTTTACTCACAGGTTGTACCAATGCACAGGAAATACCGAAATCAGTGATAAGATATTTACCAAACCATGCATCAAAGTTATAAGAAGTTACTTTGTGAGAGAGGGAGAATGATGATCACTATGGGCCCCGTCAAGCATCTACTAAATCTCATTTGATCCTTCACGCAACCTCAACAGCTACACACCGTCAAATTCTCCTGATCTTCTCGTTGGAGATGCCTTCTGGCTCCTACTTGCTGAAAATGGACCTGATGAAGTTTGAAACCCTCAGTTGGATTTATATAACACTTTTCATTTTGAGAAATGACCCTTTAGACAAGTGGTGGTCATCAACTAAAGTGACTGGACTATAAAGGCTAATACACAGACATTTAGGTCAGTTCCTCAGATGCAACACAAAACACAACATGGGAAAACATAGGACTTTCGCGGCCTCAAAAGACATGTAAATTTGTCGAGGGAAAATGGTTGTTGAATGTCACTCAATGGTGCTCTCTTGTTTATGTAAAGTTAAAAGAATGGATTAACATTAATATTTAGTCCTGAACTGAGGATCCCACATTCTAATCTTTATAAAAAGCCTTGCAGAGTTTAGAATATTTTAAGAGTGAATATCTTGAAAATCGGAAGAGAACAATTTTTACTTGCACTCAATATTTTTTTTTTCATCAACTGTAAATATCAAGAATAAAATTCTACCTCAAGCCATCGTTTAGTGAGTCAGGTGGATGAATTTCTTACCAACTAACATAGAATGATTATTATCATATATTAAAAAAGATGAATCGATGCATATTGTGTAACGGTAAAATATAAATTGTTGAAACTACTCGCAAGGTTCGATGTACTTCTTCATTAAAACCTTAACCCCATTTCGGTGTTTTGCTTGTAATGGTCTACAGACATAGGCAGCTGTGTTATTAATACATAAATATGAAAGTTTGTTAACATATGCACTGTGTTACATATACAGCTTGTAAACAAACGCACCATGTTAATAGTGCATTTCAATTCTTGAAACACAAGTTAGCCCATTCATGTACAGGAAAAGGAATATGTTTGATATAAAGAATTGTATTACATGGTACATTGGTATGGGAATTGGTTACTTGGACCTTGACTGGGTGCTTGAGCCTCTGGTGACTGGTAGGATAGCAGACGGGGTTGGCTTGCTCCAGGTAAACATGAGTAATCCCATCCGTATAGGCCGAAATGTTTCTTCAAATTAACGCGATCAAGTCCTGGTGGGAATAACGCTCTGATGAGGTCAAGAATTTGTGAATTTGGCAGGTCCGAAGTAAGACAGAGCCTCTAACGGTTTTGATAGTCCTGGTAATATGATGAGTAGAAGGTTATAATGCCTGACCTTGCAGATTAAAAAATCAAAGAGAGTCAGAATATGAAATGTGAAGGCCTTTATGAGGATTACAGAGAATGTGGACAGTGGACCGTTAAATGGATGTGTGCCGAGAGATTGGCTTCGGTCAGCTTGCGAGTCTATAAGCCTCCATGGCTTCTTTCGCGAGTTCCTGCTTGCGGGAAGATCACATAAACATACATACATACATACATACACACATACATACATACATATTAATGTAGCCACCAGGATGATAACTAGATATGACCATGATTCCAGATAGAATTAAGAAGCGAGCTGGGTACAGTTGCTATTACACGGGTCTTACTCTGCATGGTTGCGTCTCTCTGTCAATTGACTATTCTGAACTCTTCGAGGTCATTAACAACACGGCCGGGTCAAGTTGATACCCTGGGAGATGGTAGTCTTCACGCAAAGGGCAGCTGGTGATCCTCATTTTTTATAAACTGCAAAGTTGACTTAAATGGGTCAGCTTGCAAGTTGCTGGGGTAACAGAATAAATTAAACCTAAGCATACAAGGTTTGTTTCCTTTAACATGGCTGAATACAGTGTATTGGATTTACATAACCACCAAGAGAACTATTGAATTCCACAGACAGAAAATACTTGCGCCAGGGAATATGATCACGCTTTTGGCTACGCCACTAAACATGGGTCATGTGTAAGGCGGAATTATGAGGGCAAATATGTTCTGTTTCATGCTCAATCCCACTTATATCTGTTATATGGTGTGGACAGTGTCAAATGAACACCCACCCTCTGGGGCCGTGGGGTACCAAATACATTGCGCTCCCTCCCCTGACCCCCTCCTGTATATATATTAAGTTTTGTGGGACAAACCCAGCATATATCCTATAGAATGCTCGTATTTCTGGCCAGGAAGTTTTCACAGGGACCCCTTGAATGTGCGTCAGCTTCACCTTTATTAGAATTTATAAACAATGGAATAACATTTAGGCACTCACTGAGCGTGAACATCAGTTCAAGCTTTAACGAGCATTTCCTAGATTTAGTGTCGAATATCATGGAAAGTTGGAACAGCTATATAGAAGACATTATTAGCACGCAAACATATTTTAGACGGCCCGCATTTCATAAGTAACTTCTATGACGTCTTCAATAATATTTCACTGACAAAAAGATGATGTAAGTTACATTCTTCCGCCTACTCAGTAAGCCTGTTTGCTTGAACTAGGGAGGTTGCTGCTATCCCAAGCGCTCAGTTAGTTACCGTTTCAACGGGTGCGTTCAAGTCTATGCTCAAACGTATACATAGCAGTTATCCATTTAAAAGCTTACGAGATGGTTACCAGAAAGTCAGAAGAGAGAACATCATGCCGTCACGCTGTGATGCCTCAGTGATGTAATCATGTTGGTAATCATGGCATCTCTTCATCATTCTTTATCAGACTCCCGAAGGAGCTGACAGGATAATAAAATCCCCTCTGATAACAATTTGTTAATTGTGTTGACGGCGTTCATATAAGATTTGCAGTACCTATTGAAATTAGTTGTTAAACTTAAGCATCACTGTACCCTGAGTACGCATTTATTACAATTGTCAGTTCAGCTAAGCAGTATTCAGCAAAACTTAATAAAAAATTTACATTTTCTAGCTCAAGAAATATATAGTTTGTCTGTTATTGCTCAAAAACTATGTTTCATTGCTAAAAGTCACGGTACAACCTCCTTATGAATATGTATATTTCAGGAAAACACCTACCTTATTTGATATCGTTTTATGTCCTGAATATCTAGTGAGACAATTAAATGTTGATGTTCAAACACTAAAGATATGTTATAGAAACAGGAAAACACTCGAAAAGGTGAAAAACGAACATTTAACACCCCTTTGATTACATGTAACGTAGTTGTAGTGTACAACTGGGAAAATATTTACCATAACACGTGGTTAGATTCATTGCGCAATAACGTACACTGAGCGTGTGAGTCACACTGTGCATTACAACGTGCAAACGATACTGTGTATGTGTACACAACAGGAAAAGATAGAAATTACGGAAGCTCTAAGCGAGCATTTAGGTATGATGCTTCCTCCAGCGTGTACAGTATATGTTCAGTAACAGTGCTTTTGTTCCATACCACGTTGCAATAAACTCATTCAGGCGTGATTTTCTGCTTATCGACTATAAAGCGAATTGGGATAGTCAGGGTGAATGGCAAAAGTCATTTGAAAAAGAAAAGTTTTCAAGATCGATATTGGCCGTTTGGTTGGCTACTTACAATGAATTATAAGTGATTCATTTCTTGTACAACATATTTTGAGAGGCACTAAATTTGCGACTGAAAATTTTTGGCTCTCAAACTTCACCTACCAGTAGGGAAGGGTTAGAGAGGTGGGGATGGCGATTTGAGTGGGTGTCCAATGTTCAAGCAAGGTTTTTTTTTTAATACCTACGTATAACCCAATTCAAATAGAAATAACAACCGTGGGTTATTAGATGCGAAAAAGGGAGAGAAAAAATCATTGGAATTGCATACTACATCTATCGTCATTCCGGGTTCACCTTTAAACTATCTCTGGAATGCTCCTTTAAGGATAAATTAACGATGACGTTACTGAAGTGCAGTCCATTGACATAAATTTTATGAAAGATCAAACTTTTCATTTTAACTCCATATAAGCAACAGAACACCTTTTATGACATTCAACACTATTTGTTACTGGCAAATTTATAATGGATTGTAAACATTTTCGTTAAGCCATCAAAGTCTCATGCCTAATCCTATCGAATTTCGTAATGCATCTGAGCAACTGACCTGTAATGGCCTGTGTGCTCTTAGAAGTATTCCAGCCACTTTAATTGACGAGGCTCACATGAAGCTTAAAAGGACCTTTCTCAAAACGTAAAAGTGGTATAGAAATACTGGCAAACTGTATTAGAAGTGTTTTCTAATAGTCTGCAACATATCAAAATTAATTTATACTTACAGTTATCCTTTACCCTTTCACTTGAGTTTGTTATGTGATATTCATGGACATAAATTCCAAATTTCGACATCAGTGTCGTCACTACAAATGTTTGACTAGCGGAGGGGGGGGGGCAGGGGTGGGGGCTTGTTATCGGATATTGCTTGATATAAAAGAGCTGGCGTTTTCACGGTGTGCTGTGTAATGCCAGACATTATAGGCTATATTATTGATATAGCAGCCATCACAAGTATTAACATATTTTCAAACCAGAATGCAAAAATGCATTGTGGTTTCGATGATGTAACATGAGCAGCATTCTTCATGAATCTGACGTAATGTATAGTGAGGGTGTACATGTTTACAGGGGGTTCACGATTTGACCTCTGATGACCCCAAGTGACCTTTGACCTCCACCAAAAACAATAGGCTTCTTTAACTCAATGTGGTATTTCTACACACTACATTAGAGCCAAGCTTCCAGTATTGAGATATCGTGATTACAAGGTTTTCACAATTTGACTCCTAATGACCCCAAATGACCTTTGCCCTCCACCAAAAACAGTAGGCTTCTTTTACACAATGTGGTACTAATACACACCAAATATGAGGTCTGCCCATAATTCTCTTGAGATATCCCGTTTACGACGTTTTTTGCATAAATCAAAGAAGAGATGGTGTGCACAAAAGGAAGATTGGAGGTGACACAAAGCAGTTAAGAAATTCTGTGTTTAAATGTGGATGTTTCTCCGTGCGAGCAGACGATTCAGTATGCTTAACTTGCTCCTCTTCTAGCTCAAAGTCTTAACTGTCATGAAATAGAAATGGGCATGCACCCTGACAGGCCAAGCCCTCAGATATCAACGTGGGGGTATGATATGTCAGTTGACAACTTCTAGCTATTCGTTAGCGG
>KN889434.1:21019-33479 GCA_000934455.1 Apostichopus parvimensis | reverse complement strand
CAGGGCTATTATTCAATGAAAACGTCGAGAAAATATACTGTGGAGAGGAGATGAAGAAATGTATGCACTGTATGCCTAAAAAGTCAATATAGGCCATCCGTTCTTTTATCTTGCTTTTTCTTTTTCTTTTTCTTTTGCTACCTTTTACTATAAATACTCCGGACGTACCTTCTGTAATTCCACGATGTTACCATAGCAACGGAGCGTTAGACTCGAAACGGAGCTATTTTCAAACGAATATACAAGTCCCATGGAATTGTCGTGAATTTCATATTTGTTTTGGTCATAATACGTTAAATACAGAGCAAAAGCTAGATAAGGTAGAAATTAGATAGATTTATTCGACAATGAGTAAAGTTTACCAGTAGAAAGTCCTAGTATGTCATAATTGAATCCTCCATGCACGCTACTAGGTTTTATTCTCGGCTATGTCTGCTGTATCCGCATTATCTGCTTTGTGTACTGTCATGAATACCGCACATTTCGATTGTTTTTTAAGGACGGAGAGCTCGTGGCATTGTTTATGACGTTACCGTACCTGTTTGTATCACACTGTCTTTCAAACGCCTGCCTCAGTAAATCAGCATTTAAGAAATGTGAAGAACAGGAGCATATCTGTTTCCACATTTAACGGTTTATAATATAAGGGATTAGTAATGACACAACATTTCCGAAGAACAAATATTATCAAGCTTGTCACAAAAGATGTCGCGGTGGCCTTACACTGTACAAAAGAAGCATTTCTTTTGCAGGTACAGTTTTCGTCCTTATGTATACTTTCATTAAAATTTCCAGTGAAAGGCGACGAGCGAGACAGAAATCAAGTTTACTACTCAGGTCTTAAGTTCCGATCGGTTTCTATTGACAAGTTGTGCAAAATATTGCAATGACCTACTGTGTTTACGCGAAACAAAATACCAAATAGAAACAACCCCCTCCCAAAAAAAACAGACCAAAAAAAAAGTGAAACAAACTTAAAACACCGACGCGCAGTGCTGTCTTCCTACCGTTCAGGCCACCACGCCAGCCTGGTGATTCTTGGGTCGAAATAATACTTAGAGTCCAGATTGTTCAAAAACAATGTGATATGAATGCATAAAGATACCATGCCCCAATTGGAGTATTGTACATTCGCACAAAAGTTTAACCGTGAAAAACAACAAAAAACAAAAGATAAACAAAAGCACATACATACATACACACACACACACTCCGCCTGCATGAATGCATAGGTTACGATTGTCATTGAAACCAAAAATGAGTAACACCTGCTGCCCTTTGCTTGAAGACTACCATCTCCCAGGGTATCAACTTGACCCGTGATGTTAATGACCCCAGTTTGCAGTTCGAAGAGTTCAGAATAGTCAATTGACAGAGAGACGCAACCAGAGTAAGACCCGTGTAATAGCAACTGTACCCAGCTCGCTTGTTAATTCTATCTGGAATCATGGTCATATCTAGTTATCATCCTGGTGGCTACATTAATATTGGTCCACTGTCCACATTCGTTCCGCGAAGGAACATACGTTTTCTCTGTAATCCTCATAAAGGCCTTCACATTTCATATTCTGACTCTCTTTGATTTTTAAATCTGCAAGGTCAGGCATTATAACCTTCTACTCATCATATTACCTGGATCATCAAAACCGTGAGACTCTGTGGTACTTCGGACCTGCCAATTCACCAATTCTTGACCTAATCAGATTCGCAGCTGGACTTGATCGCGTTAATCTGAAAGAAACAAAACATTTCGGCCTATACGGATGGGATTACTCGCGTCTACCTGAAGCAAGCCAACCCCGCCTGCTATCCTACCAGTCACCAGAGGCTCAAGCACCCAGTCAAGGCCCGAGTAACCAAAAACCAGGTAGTCACTGATCAGTGCAACAAGTTCATTTAAATTACATAAGAGAATATTAAGAGTAACGACAGCATTCACATTCATCGAATTAATCTGTGTTCGGCGAAACATACTGCTTCACTCCTCTCACATTGATATACTGTTATTAGTATTGCTTTAAGTGTTGCCCCTCATTGAAGTAGAAAATTAAAGAAAGCCCTCGAGAAAACAAGTCTTCCTTCTTTTGTTCTGTTTATTTGTTCTGTTGTGTTTTAGCTCTTCTGCTACTATGTAACAATTCCCATACCAATGTACCACTTTATATCAAACATATTCCTTTTCCTGTACATGAATGGGCCAACTTCGGTTTCAAGAAATGAAATGTACTAATGACATGGGGTTAATGAAATGGGGTTAAGGTTTTAATGAAGAAGTACATCGAACCTTGCGAGTAGTTTCAACAATTTATATTTTACCGTTACACAATATGCATCGATTGATCTTTTAATATATGATAATAATCATTCTATGTTAGTTGGCAAGAAATTCAACCACCTGTCTCACTAAACGATGACTTGAGGTAGAATTTTATTCTTGATATTTTACAGTTCATGAAAAAAAAAAAATATTGAGTGCAATTAAAAATTGTTCTCTTCAGTTTTTCAAGATATTCACTCTTAAAATATTCTAAACTCTGGAATGCTCCTTTAAGGCTTTTTATAAAGATTGGGATGTGGGATCCTCACTGTACTTAAACATATCACCATATTGAAATGGAGCCCCTCCCACACTAAAATCAACCCAATACAAGCTGACGGTTTCAAACTTCATCAGGTCCATTTTCAGCATTTTCAGCAGCCAGACGGCATCTCCAACGAAAAAGATGAGGAGAATTTGACGGTGTGTAGCTGTTGAGGTTGCGTAAAGGATCAAATTAGATTTAGTAGATGCTTGACAGGGCCAATAATGATCATCATTCTCCCTCTCTCACAAAGTAACTTCTTATAACTTTGATGCATGGTTTGGTAAATATCTTATCACTGATTTAGGTATTTCCTGTGCATTGGTACAACCTGTGGGCAAAATGGACACATTTTACTGAGTTATATACGCAGTACCATTGACTCGATCGGTAATGTCATCGGTCAGTTGAGTTACATGCCGTCAGAGCAGCATTTCAAGTTGGATCTTGATCAAGTTTTCTGTGCTACAAGACAATAATATCCCGTAATAAAAAGTATAAATTTGAAGATCTCGAATTTTTCAGCTTTTATTAGTTATTATTATGGATATGAAAAAGTGTCTGCGTGAAGAAATGTTGATTATTGAATCAAATTCCCCTGACTACTTCCTAACTAACATTCCCTGTAACTTTGTTGAAGTTGAAATCATCTGCTTTACACAATAACTGGCTAATACTATGGCAGTAATGCAATCATCTGCTGAATAAGCTACCCTAGGTTAGTAGCGCTATGGTAATACTGAATTCATCCAACTAATCAACTAATCAAATTGGGCCATGGCAGTACTGAATCCATCTGCTGATCCACAATAACTTAATATTAGACAATGGTAGTACTGAGTTCATCTGCTCAACAAAACTAACCGGCTAACAGCATGGCAGTACTGCAATCATCTGTTGAACAAATTAACCAAGTAGCATCATCTGCTGAATAAAACTAACCAAGGATAATAGCTCAATGGAGACACTGAATTTATCTATTGAACCAACCAATGGGATAGTCCATGGCAGTTCCGAATACATATATCCATCCTATAACCTGCTAACACCACGCAGGGCTTAGATCATCTGCTGAACAAAACTAACCTGATAGAGCCATGGCAGTACTGAATTCATTTTTGAGTATTTCTAGGACCATCTTCACTCCTTCCTCACCCTAACATGAGAAGAAAACAAACAAGTCATGATTCAAAGCATAAAGAAGTTTCAACTTCTTAATGTAACAATTTCTCAATTTTTTTCAAAGCTCTCAAAGTTAATGTTCACTCCTTTACATAGGTTTGGTTAATGGGATATAATCAAAGGGGGTGGGGGTACACCATACTCATTAGAGGCTTCAAAACAGAGCAATGGTGCGAAAAGAAATATTGAATGACATGGCAGATGCTTGTATGTTCTTCTTTTTTTTCATTCCACAAAAAGCAAAATGTTTAATGGATAAATGGTTATCAAATGTTTCAATTTAAAAGGTCTTGCAAGATCAGAGGAAACAATGCGGGAATATGTAATGCTATCAAAGGATTACTTTTCAATTTACACTTAATGCAACAGTGAAGCTAATGTAAAAGAACAGAACAAACTGTTTTGAATGTACCTTGTATGCCAATCCCCAAAGTACCGGCCTACCGATAAACACCGCCCTCGCACCGAGAGCCAGAGCTTTCAGGACGTCAGTTCCCTTCCGTACCCCACCGTCTAAGTAAACTTCAACATCAGACCCTTTCACAGCCTCTACGACCTTTGGAAGAGCATCAATCTAAACAACAAACAAAATGTTTTTAAATTATTAAGTGGGAAAGAGCACCTTGGTAATAAACTGTTTATGACAATTTACAAAGATATGAATGTTCTATGAGTGAGTTGATATTTTCATCAAAATTGAGCTGACAATGCCATTCTAACAATATTTTTCACACTATTAGGTAGGAGCTAGGAACATCATAATTAAATGGCTTACTACAAATTTATGATTTTGTTTGGTTTTGGGTGAGTTGAATATTTTTATCACAATTGAGCAGAAAATATGGTTGTTTTCAATCATTATGTACAAATCTTTCATTCTGAAAAATTCATCTGACCTCTCCAAGGAGTTCAACATTCATGTGACTCCATGAAGTACAGTATTAACACTAATGCAACAAGCACACAAACAATCAACAAAGATTCTGTTCACCTCTTTTAATTTGTTGAAATGAAACATTGTTACAGCAGCAAGAGTATTCTTAAAGTTGTCTTGCAAACGTTATGCTAATGGGGTACAGTGTATTCAATGTGGATGGTTGACAAGAGTTATGATTGACAGTGTTCACAAGTTGCAGGTAACGATACACAGGCCAATACGCAGAGGGATGTGACAGGTACATTCACACCACACCTCCTCGCCGCCCCCTCCCTCTCACACCCCTGCTGAATGAATCAACCAGTAGAACACATATCAATATGCAGCAGACCACAGTGTAGATCTATTAAAGCACAATTAATAGTTTTCCAATATGCAAAGAGACTTACTGTATATCCAGTACGCAATCTAGCTGCCTTCCTCCGTGATTGGAAACAATTATCCCAGTGACGCCGTTTTCAACGGCAAGCTCAGCATCACTGCCTGTTTGAGAAAGACAATCAAGACTGGGGGTACGATCTATCTTCGATCTATTTATGGGAGTGCTATTGAGATGTGTTGTAGTAGAGACTTTGTGGGCTGTGATAATTATCTCTTACCAAGATAGTTCTGATTAGGAGCAGGCTTGTGATACGAGTACAACAAGTACAACAGCATATGAGCATGAGTACAAGCAGTATGCACGCTGGTATATAATTTATGAGTACCAGTACACGGCCCCAAGCCTGAGTACAAATACTTCGTTTTGCAAGTATCTATGCTAGATTCCAAAATACACCACCTATGAGTACAAATCCATTCCATGATACAAAGTACAGGCAGCTATAACACTAGCATATGAGTATGAGTAACGAATCCATACTATAAGTACAGGCAGCTTTAACCCTAGCGTATGAGTACGAATCCATACTACAAGTACAGGCAGCTATGATAACCCTAGCGTATGAGTATGGATGCATACTACATGGTACAGGAAGCTATAACGCTAGCATATGAGTATGGATCCATACTACAAGGTACAGGCAGCTATATAGCTAGCATATGAGTATGGATCCATACTACAAGGTACAGGCAGCTATATTACTAGCATATGAGTATGGATCCATACTACAGGGTACAGGCAGCTATAATGCTAGCGTATGAGTATGGATCCATAAAGTTAGAAAGAATAAGAACTACAAAGTACAGGCAGTTATAACGCTAGTGTATGAGAATGCTTTTCCCACAAGTGGAAAAATTAAAAGAAAGAAAAACATTCTGACTAGACATTTTAAATGCTTTAAATGATAATTTTTAGAAATTTCTAACCTTTTTTTTCATCAGCAACATGACTCCATTTCCCCTGCTTTGCCCAAACACCGCGCAGTGCATCTTGATGTTTGTGGGAAATCTAAACATACACAAACATACACCTCACTAATCCTTATTTACTTGAACTCCTACGGGGTATGGTTTAAAGATATCATCAAACACCATTCCAACCAACACCATTTCAGTCAACACCATTCTAACACCATTTTTTGGGGGGGGGGGGTCACAGAAGGAAACTACCTACTCTATTGTTCTTTACCTGAGAGAATGCCCTTAAGGACAATTGGAAGCTTTGTGATTGTTTTCAGCCAACCTACATCTTTCCATGTTACTGCCGGAGAAATCTGAATAGGTCCATACAGGTCCCCCTCTGTGTTGGAAGAATTTTCATGCTCCAAATTTGGAAGTCTGAAACATGGAAAACAAAAAGTACATTTTAGGCTATATGACTCCGATATAATCAACTTTATTCTAGCATCATCCCTTCATATTAAGTTGTGCATACACTTCCATCGATATTAAAATTTTCATAAAGTGAACTATAGTGACTATACCCTCCCGGTGGTTTCTGAACAATATCAGAATTTAGCGAAATTGCTTAATTGTAGCTGTAGGCATGCATTGATTTTGGCAACTCGCTGATTTGTTGCATATAATCAATGCAATCCACCCATGTCAGTGCAAATTTCAAGTTGAGATATGTATGGCATTAACCATTTGTACTTGATGACGTCTGCTGACCTTTGGTCCCCACCAAAAATAATCGGCACCCTAAGGACCTCATTAATGGAGAAAACCACATACTCTCTTCATAAAAATTCCCCTTGTTCAGAATTAATGTGTATCAGGTTTTCACATTTTGAACTCGGTTGACCTCTGATGTCTATCAAAGACTTTTTGCGTATTATAAGGCTGAACTATGATGTAGGTACATACTTTCTTGTGGGTTTTGCTCTGTTGACCCCTGCTAATGTTGGCCCGCTCATCAAGAACACCAAACGTGTACACATTACGGGCAAGCCATACGCCAAGTACAACATTCCTATTCTTGAGATATCGTGGTCAAAATTAGGGTTAACACACATTCACATTCTCACACGCACAAGCATGCACTGCAAGTAACCAAACTGAGTGGAAAACAATTTCTGGTTGTTCCCAACAGTCCATACATTGGAAAGATCAGTGATTTGAGTTGTTTACAAAATGCTCGTACTTGTGTTTGAAATCTTGGTAAATAGAGCTCAATTGTATATTCAACAGTGTATTTATTTGTATGTCACATGTGAGTGTGAATATAGAGTGAAAGATATCCAATACGGTACATCATAATGGAAGTGCCCGGTCACACTTGCTGATCATGTATGCTTAAATCTATTTCCATAAGTATATCCAATATGAGATTGATATTACCTTGAATTCAATTCAACCAAATACACAGTAGTATCTCATGATACAGGACTGAGGTTGCAGAAAGGTTGCTGGTAGTAACTCTCACAAGCTGGAATTATGCTTATTATATGGCTCTACGGGGTTAATTTGCCTTGAAAGTCTGTACTGTTTATAAGCTACTCAACATCATGTACAGTTTTGATTTATCCAACCATGCATATGTTCAGTCATCTCAGACCACTGGATAAACCTTAAATCACTTGTTGAGTTTGTATATGTATGTTTGCAGTTCACATGGCAAATATTGTGGTTATCATTTCAAATAAACAAAGAAAAGTCGAAATTTTCGAAATTTCAAAGTTTGCCTTTACATGCGGTTTATACTGCTATGAATTTACAAAAGTGTCTGTATAGCGTAGAAGATGTCGAGAGCTGAATGAAATCTTCAATGACTTTCTCGTCATTTTTAATTTGGTTTTTACAGAAAGCAGACATGATAGGTTTGGTGATTCCTTGTAACATTTTACATTAATTAATACGTAACCTTTTAATGAACCAGTTTATTACAGTTAGACCATTGTAGCATACAAGTGACCAGCAATCCAGCAATGTCTTTGCACTAATCTGGACCTAGACATATCATAACATGAGGTTCAGATCTAAACCTTAAGTCAGATCTCCCAGTGCAACGATTTATTACATGAATCATAATATTTTGAAACCATGCATAAACGTTAATCCCAATTTTGATGTCACACAGTATGTAGTTCAGTAATGTCACAATTATAACTATTGAAATGACAAATCATGATCAAAGCAAACCACCCAGACCTGATACTGCTGTCAACTCTGAATCCATTTCTTAAATCTGCCAATTTTACCGTCAGGACCAACGCTTTGTATCCGGCTTTCTCGGCACGCCTGACCATGGTCTCCGTCAGCTTCCTATCTTTAACGATGTAGAGTTGATACCAGTGCAAGCAGTTGGGAGAAGCAGAAATTAAATCCTCCGTGCTTGTGGTGGACCCAGAACTCAATATCATGCCCGACTGCAAAGAAGCAGCAGCTAAACATTTCGAGAGAAACGAGAACGAACGGGGAATTTAGTGCTCGAATTTTGTTATATATAGCAGTTTCGTAGGCTCTGAAAGCTCCTACAGTATACAAAATACTATCGTTCGTGTGTACAAAAAATCTAAACATCTTTGCACTTGTATACTAGCAATTTGCCCATTTTGCATAGCATCTTGCGATGCGATTCCCGATAAATGATTCCCTGACAGTAATTTACTATGTAAGTAGAACTATATTTGGAAAAGAACAAATAATTTTTGGCTAGAATGGGACTTAGATCCGTGAGGAGTTTGTAACTATGAGGTCACTGATTCAAATCCCACTCTAGCCCCCAAAAATATGCCTTGCTCTCTTATTCATTATTTTTACTTCAATTGTGCAAGTGACAAGTTTCTGATGAACAGAGGTTAATATTGGTTAAGTTGTTCTAAAAGGCATTTCCTTGATAAAACTCAACCATTTACATTATTAACATTATTGTTAAAAGTTATTTAGCTTTTATCTCTTTTCATGTTTTTTTCGTCCTTCTTTACAATTTACCCTCAATTGTACTAACGTTTCTTCTGCCCCCCCCCCCCCTCCATCTCTCCTTTTTTCCCCCTCTGTCACCCCACGTCTCGTAGCTCTCGTCCACCCTTTTTTCTCCACACCTTTCTGTCTTTGTCCTTCTGCAGTTTTTTCCCTACCCTCTTCCCTTAATCCTCTGTTTGTCCCTCTACAGTTTATCTCCTACCTCTCCTCTTCCCCCTGTTGGTTTCTTTCTTCTCTCCATCCCGTTTACTAATCCATTACATCTATCTCTTTGGTGTTCACCCTACTCATTAACCTGTCTGTATTCTGTGCTTGCTTTTGTCTCTTCTGTTACTGTTACTTGTCATTCAGCCTCTGTTCAAGAAGATCCTGCTAGGATTGAAATGCGGGCCCACTTTCTTTTACACAATTGTAAATGTTGTCGGGGCCTAGGGGTAGATAAGCTTCAACTAACCAAGTAAGTCCTTTGAAATAAACTCTTTAATAAACAAAATTATAATTAGTCGAATTGAATACATTTTAATTAAATCCTTAGTCAGACTTCTTTCACTGTCCTTTTTGTTCGCTATCTATGCCACATATAGTATTGAACCTGAAAATCACACATGATGTACTTTTTCAGAGTTAAATCAATATTATACTGGGAAAGATGCAGGTATAGCAACCAAAGCAAACAGAAACTAATCATGTTCTGTTAACCAGCAGGCTGGCTCTCTGCTGATCTAATGTGCAGTTTTTCTCAACGCCAAATAAACCACCAACTCTATGCACTCCTTAACAACGTGTAGTGTCTAGTTCATAGACTACTTCATGGATGAACAAACTATTTGAGTCAGCTCCGACAGAAGGTGTACTTAGGTAGGTGGCCTTTGGGCCAGATCAGGCCCACAAAAGACTTCAATCCAGCTTGCAATAAAATATCAGACACACAATATTGCACTCGTCAGGTATGCACACCCCTTATGACCTTAGGCTCAAGGACCCTACCCTACCCCTCTGCAACAACCAATCTTTCTTGGGTGGCTCTCATATGAAATTAAAACGAGAAACAAAGTCCTATCAGGTATCACTCACCTGTAGCAGTAGCTATTTCACCCTCTGGATGAGCAAGTGCATGCATCGCTGTTGGAGCGATTGCCACAGGGAATGATAATTTCCTACCCAGAATTGAGGTAGACAAATGTCTCTCCGACACATCTTTTAATAACTGTGGACACAGTCTTATCCTAAAAGAAAAGATCGTATAAATTGGGCAATTGAACCAGCATTGTGTCTAAGTTGTATCGTGATATTAGGCGCACCATTTAATCACAATCCGTTATCAGAACTGGACGATTTTCGATAGTCTGCATTGAAGCAGCACTGCCCCCTGCACTACAGTCCATCCATCCATATAATTGTGGCCAAGTTGGTGCACAGCCTGATTATGGTCTTGCTGGACTTTAAAGCCAGTGCCAAACATCCCATGGGTAACTTGCCAAACAAGAATCAGAAAACCAGAAAAAAAGAGGGCCCAGTGATTCCTTGCAATATTTTGTATGAGCTGTCAATAAATGATAAGTGTGCATATACGGTTTTGTACTTAATAATAAGTTGCATCTTCATACCAAATATAACATTTTAATATGCAAGCTTTAGTTTTGTGGTTTTATTTTTACAAAGTTTTCATACTTTGACTTCTGTTTACTTTGAATGCCTTTTGACCTACACAGAAGCAATTTAAGGATTCTTGTCATCAATAAGGTCAGTCCATATACCATGTATGAAGTTCATCTTTTTTTTGGGGGGGGGGGGGAATTATCAGGTTGATGAGGTTTTTCAGACTTTGAACTCTGTGGATCTCTGACCTCTGCAGAAAAATAATAAGTTGCTTTAAATACTCACTAAAGTGGATCCAGGTACCAAGTTTAAGCTTCATGGAAGCTCCAATTTGGAATTATGTTTATTTAAACTTTTGCAGATTGTGACCTCTCTTACATGAAATAACTGACCTGTAATATATAATATAGGTAACACATACCACAGTAAGTAAGAAGTTCATCTAAGTTTCACTTTTGGCTTTACAGTGTTCACAAGGTTTGCAGACTTTTACCTCTGCTGACCTCAAATGACATTTCACCACCACAGAAAAAATTAGGTTTTTGAATTCACAAGGGTGGATCCAGATATAGTATGGTATTCACCTATCACATACTTTTTGAGTTACCATGTTGGCAAAGTTTTCAGACAATTAACTGCACTATACTCACCTCAAATGACATTTGACCTAAAAAACAATAGGGCTCTTATACCCACAATGGAAGTGCTACATGTGCAAAGTTCACCACAGCTGTTCATTTGGAGATATCATGTTTTTAAAACAAGATTGTCAGACTTTTACCTTAATCTTTTCACCTCAAATACCCTTTAAGGTTATTTATCATACTTGCTATGTAAATGTACTATATGGTTTGTCGCCTTTTCGTTTTGGAACAGACCTTATGAATATTAATGATGTTATGGGGTCAAACGTAAAAATCTCTACATTGCAAATCTGCAACCTTAAATATAGCTGGTACATGTAGGCCTAATTCTTTTTGGACCAACTGGGCCCCAAAAAATTTCGGGCCCATTTTTTGCACAGAGTGTGCCCAACTTTTACTTCCACCTCAAATGCATTTTTGGACAAGTTATTTGGGCCCAAATTTGTGGGGCCCAATATATTTTGGACCATTTTGGCCCACATTTTCTTACATTGCAATAACTCCACAAACGTAAGTCAGATTGTTGCCAAATTTGGTATATAGTTGTTGGTTAATAGCTGGTACATGTAGGCCTAAATATTATGGTATTTGGTGATGACATACAACACTTCCATGTCAAATTACCAAATTATGGAGTATATTGTAGTTCCAACTCCTCTAAAAATTACCAAATTTATTGTATGCTTGGAACAACCATGAAATAAGCATTCTGAAAAACACAGTTACATTGCTTCAAAATTGGCTGATTAATCACAGTTTTGAAAGTCCACAATTTGTAGCCATTGTGGCATTTTTAGAGGTCTGATTTCTCAGCAATTAACAATTGTGCTACCTTTCTATTACATAAGCATAAAAACTCTATCCCATAGAATGGAATATAAACAAAATAGGCTATAAAGGCATTGTCTTATGGAGTTTAATAGGTCAACTTAAAATGCCAAAATATTCAATATTGTCATGTTTTGCTAAAAAATGTGCTATTTGTAGTGATGAAATGCCCCTAAACCATTGCTTCAGGGTACTTGGTTCTTTCAGAGATTATTTTGTCTAGTCCAAACAATACACAATAATGATAAGAATACTTTCCTGTATTATATTTGCAAGTTGTGCATCTCTAAAGTTGCTATTTCATGCTGCGATTCAGCATATAGCCTTACCTTTGTTTATTTTCCATTCTATGTGATAAAGTCTATATGCTTCTGCAATAGAAA
>KN889433.1:7571-23275 GCA_000934455.1 Apostichopus parvimensis | reverse complement strand
CCCCCCTCTTCCTCCTAGTGCACACGTACCTCTCCAAGAACACCCCACTTTTCAGAATAATCCTACAAACATGCAATATTATCAATTTTCTGTGTATCTCAACAATTGGTATATGATCATTAAAAAATTCTCAGAAATCTTTGATTTCAAATCATACCTACCTTTTCCCTTGATCCTCCTTGCCCCTTCCCTAGCCCCTCCTTCCCCACCCCCTGGCCCCTCCCTCATCCCTCCTTCCCTCCCTTTTTGTTACATTTTGCATGTAGTACTGTAGTAATATTTGCATCATTAATTGGAAACATTTTTTATTCAAATCACAGTATTACAGTAGCCATGGCATTTCTTTTTCATAGATTGGTTTCCAATTTTACTTATGTTCTTCCCTTTAAAGGTTATCTTTTCAACAACGGCTTTCAAGTGTACTGTTTAAGCCGAGAGCTACTATTCAGCCAAATTTGGTATAAAGCACACTAGGGAATATGAAATCGAGTGTCTAACTGCAGATAAGGTTTATTATAATATTACTCAAATATGTCCCTAATATGCTCCCTGTCAAAGTATTCATATTGTATCCTGCAAAATTTGAAGATAATCTGTGATGAAGTTGGATATTTTTTTCCCTTTAATATATACAAAGTACAGCAGTTCAGACAATTTGAATATTATGCCTTCATTTGTCCTTGAGTTTCTCTGTCAAATTCTTTATGCTTCTTTCATTTTTTGATTCCTTGGCAGTAGCCGAAGGAATCTATGCGGTCATGACTGCGTGTGTATGTGTGTATGTCTGTGTGTGTGTGTGCGTGTGTGTGTGTGTGACGCCAAGCTTGAAATAAGGTTTTCTCAGCAATCTCAAGGTGGATTGATCTCATTCTTGGTACATAGGTTACCCATCATGAGTAGACGATCCCTATTTATTTTGGTGCTAATATCATGAATATTAATGAGTGGGCGGGGATTAGAGTGATTTTCAACAAATGTCAATATCTTCGCAACCGTAAGTTCAATTTTCATGGAACTTGGTTTGGTGGTACTAGAGGAAAGTCTTCTATATGAATATTGTGACAGTTTGTCCGATCTCATTATTATTCATGAAAGGCGGGGCTTAGTGTTGTTTTCGCAACCAAGCTTGAAATTAGGTTTTCTCAGCAATCTCAAGGTGGATTGATCTCATTCTTGGTACATGGGTTACCCATCATGAGTAGACGATCCCTATTTATTTTGGTGCTAATATCATGAATATTAATGAGTGGGCGGGGATTAGAGTGATTTTCAACAAATGTCAATATCTTCGCAACCGTAAGTTCAATTTTCATGGAACTTGGTTTGGTGGTACTAGAGGAAAGTCCTCTATATGAATATGGTGACAGTTTGTCCAATCTCATTATTCATGAGGGGCGGGGCTAAGTGTTGTTTTTCGCAACCAAGCTTGAAATAAGGTTTTCTCAGCAATCTCAAGGTGGATTGATCTCATTCTTGGTACATAGGTTACCCATCATGAGTAGACGATCCCTATTTATTTTGGTGCTAATATCATGAATATTAATGAGTGGGCGGGGATTAGAGTGATTTTCAACAAATGTCAATATCTTCGCAACCGTAAGTTCAATTTTCATGGAACTTGGTTTGGTGGTACTAGAGGAAAGTCCTCTATATGAATATGGTGACAGTTTGTCCAATCTCATTATTATTCATGAGGGGCAGGGTTTCTGAACATTTTGGTATTCCTGTTAAGGGTAGTATGCAAAAACTACAAATTCGTGATCTAATTTTGGAACATATGGTCGATGAAGAAATGTTAGAAGCCCGTGAATCCGTACAGGAGTCAGAATTTCTCAGCAATCCCAGGTTTATCCGGGAAATGAACAATGAAAACTAATAATGAATGATTACAAAAGTTGGTCATAATATTTGCCGACCAGTCTGGGATGAGCTACTGCACCATTGGTGCTCTTGTTTTCAATCAGTAAAGAGTAGCTGCAACAGAGTGTTTTTCGAGACCAGTTGGCCCATAGTTCAAGATCAATTGGTAATGTGTGTACATATAAAGCAGGTCTGCAGATCAAATCCTGGTAGAGCTAATATGCTTTTCATTGCTACCAGATTTCCCATCCAAACTCATGGATATTTTCCCACATTTGCACATATTTAATTAACCTCAGCAGGCCCTTGGTCATCACGGGCAACGCTAATGATTTTTCAATATTTTGGACATTTCCTAGACTTGTATCTGTGTATCAAATTTTTGCTAGCGTGATGCTTGGGTAGGGCTTCATTCAGAGATTTGGGGTCAGTAGTCATCTAGTGGTCACTTTGGGTCATTTTTTATTCCTTGGCTTAAGCTCAGTTTCTAACCATTTGGTTTAATTCACACCGGCCACAGCCTTTTTCCAGTTGTGACTCACTGGCTTCTTTTCCCTACTCCATTGCTTATGCTGAGCACCAAGAACAATGGCAATAGGTTCCATTTTTAAAGTCTTCAGTATGACCTGGCCAGGAGTCGAACCCCTAACCTTCCGGCTGCAAGTCGGAATTCTACCCCAATATGATTAATGAGGGGGGCATGAATATTAATGAGTGGTAGAGCTTAAAGCAAATTCTTTAAAATATCAATTTGTTCATCAAACTTGAGCTGATAGCAAGGAACAACATTTGTGTTGATGCTACATTAATATTCATAAAAGGTCGGAACCAAGTGTACACAATGAACCTACAGTAATATTTAGATGCCAAGGAATCTCAAAACCTCTTGGTTTTCTTGTTTCCTCTTAAAATTGTCATTTTGTTTTTGGTTTCGATGAAATCGTAACCTTAGTAGTCATAATTCGTAAAATATACAACAATTTTACGGAGTTATGAGACAAGTTTGTTTTTCTTGCTGCTAGGTTTTTTTGGTAAAGATTTTCACTCACAACACCGGTGAGAGTGGAAGATAGATTCTCTTTCAACCTTAGATTTTCAGTGCGTAAAAGATCGCTTTGATTTAGGCAGTGTAATGGAGTAATAGCGATATTTTTTGCAGCTAAAAGACAAGATAAACAATTGGGAAAATGTACGTATTGCGCTAACCGAGTAGCGGTTCCAGGTAGGAGCTAGTTCTGGTTTACAAGCAGAAGTCTAGTGCAATAAAGCCATCGAACCTCAATGCATTTCGCATTCTGGTTCATTATTGCAGTGACAAGGTTCATATTTGTTCTGAGGCTAGTGTGTTTTTTAACATTTTTATATTTATTTTTTTGGAGAGATCAACACTTTTATTACCCGCACTTGTGTTTGTTTTGTTCCTATTTTCATTTTCACTTTGCAAAAAAAACAATCCGTTCTTATTTTGATGATCCGTACATAGTCATGGATTATCATGCATTGGGTGATATCTGTGTTCATTAGTTTTCTCCATGTATAGATGTTTTAACTGATGATGTCGCCAGTGTAATTGACTAATTCTCATCTCATTTTTTTTTGTTTTTACTCCACAGGCAGAATTTGATGTTCCCTTAGAAGTGAAAGCAAGTCACATTGGTAAGGGTGATCAACAGGGCCATATAAAATGACATGGGAACTAAGGGGAGGGGGCTACGGTACCTTGATGGGTATATTAAAAATCATATGGCTGTCAATCATGTGTGCTTTGCTTACTCGCTTACCTGTCTCCCCACAACCTCAGCACTCTCTACCGTGTCTGGAGTGATCATCTGGTAACCTTTTAGCGCTGTGTGCCCTCAATAACCCTCCTCATTCTACCACCTAAAGTGTCTGGAATTGAATTTCCTGTTGGATCTCTAGCCTGAAATTATGCAGAATTTTTGCAAATCTTGCATTAGAAATGCCATGCTTTCACATACGTTGTCTAAACCACAGCAGGGACCCAATCCCAGAGCACATAGGGCAACTCAATATAATACACAATTTCAGTATACATGTTAAGTTTAATAATAGAGTTATGCAAAACCAGAGGGTTAAGAAGCCATGATATAAAATAAAGTACAGTAGCTCATCTGAAACCATATCTACGTTGAAGATTTATTCTGCCTTAAATTAGTCCATTTCACTCTGATTAGAATCCAGAGAGAGGTGTCATTTTCACCGTATTCCGGCAATAGCCGGAATTCCGGCTTTTTCCCGATTTTGAAATTTGGTTCCGGCTCTTCACGATCTTTCCGTCCCAGTTGAAACAGGCATGAGCTTTTTCCGCGAATTTCTAACTATTATCCTAACACACTGTAGCATACGCAAATTGGAGCCTATACCGCAATTTTTCTCTGGATTTTCATAAAGTTCCCAACATTAGCTTAGATAGTCTTTGGGACATCCAAGTCCCCAAAACTTTCAGGCCCTAGGGGCAAACCCTGCTGGCATCCCTGCTACTCATATGGGGCCGTCACTAAATATCCTCATCCAACAGGAAGAGGATCTTACACCTCGGCAGCTGACTATTTTCTCAAATCTTGAGGAAAGTTCAAATTAAATTACTGCAGCGCAGTAATTGTTATGGAAGACAAAATGTTTCTCTACCTGTTGTTAATGAAAGATTAATAGAACCCCAAGCTATAGTCACAAAACATGTTCTAGTTCTTCCAGTTTAATTTATCCACATATTCTCAGTCACATGTTATCTCGCTTTCCACGATTTCTGTGCAACGACAAGAATGTTCTCCATTTAATTGTAGTCTTTTCTATTCCATGTACACACTCCTAAAGCTGTGTGGTCTGCAAAGTTTTAGACCCACTACCAAGGACCTTCCATGAGGATTTTAAAGCCAAGACCTACCAGACCCCACCCTCCCGCCCCCCCACCCCCTCTCTCCATCCCTCAGAATTGATGCTTATAATGTATGGATAATAAACTTAGACTATGGACTTGATGTTAAATCATAACTAAATCGATCTCTGTTGGCAAGCTCCGAAAAACTGTGGATAAATTTTCTGATGTCTGCAAAAATTCCGCTACCCATCGAAAAATGTCCACAACCCACTGTTGGGTCAGGTCCCATAGTTTGTGGACCGTTGACATAAAGCATCGATTCTGTCATCTACTCTTAAGGGCATTGAAGACTCGCGCACAAAGAAACGTCTCATGTCGGTAATCTGACCTAGTTTCGAATGAGGTAAAACAGAAACAGAAAATACACACCCAGCTTGCTACCGTCGGTAATTAGACACTAGTGTACAGTCAATACATGCAGCTACGGTCAATACCCACAACACAGTGTACATAGCAGCGATGGACATCTCAGGTCCAGATAAAAGATAACAAGGTATCACGTTTCATTACTGTCTGCATTTTGTAGTGACAAGAAGAAAACTTCACTTGCAAGCAACGGAAAGTTAACTTTTTCAGATGGCGGCACGCGGTTTGGGGCGAGTCTTCCATGCCTTTAATCAAGGTCCTCAAGATAAAGCAGTCAAGTTTGTTGATTTCCTTCTTGTCTTTTCTTTTCTATTTTGCTTAGACTGATTTTATTAGTTTCCATTTCAAATTAAAGTTAAAAGCTACCTGCACCTGTGAGAGTGTTTGTGTGGGTGGTTGTATTTGAGTAGTAGCAACCATGTAAATCATTTCGTGCATTTTCTCCGCAACTCTGACAAAGCCAACTGTCATTATTCCCTCGGTAATTATAGCATTCGTATGATATAAGAAGTCTCTCTCAATCGACTTAAATTTTCCTGAAATTGCAATCAAGGGTTTGACCTTAAGTAGCACTGACTATTCGTCAGTTTCCCACAATACAGCTCTTCAGCTCTATAAACTGGTCGACTTACCTTTGGACAGTTCAATTAACAAAAGAAAATTTATTTTATATTGTATGTAGCACATTATTAAGACTTAGCAAAGGTGTCCAGGGGCTGAATTCGTTGTTAATTACAAATTTCTGCTGTATCTGTCAGTAAGAAAGTGGGACAGCAGGTTGGGCAGAAAGGGGGAAGGGGAGGGAGGAGGGGTGTCATTAGAGGTTGTGATATGATTTTTTTTAAGTTGCACTCAAATTTGAACCAATGTAATGTCTGTTTAGTCACATTTGCTACAAACTTAGGGCCAAAACCAATCTACTTCTCTAGGGGTCGAATCTATCATCCTCTAGCTGTGTCGACGTCACAATTTTCAAATTTTGCTGCTGATAGTCATCCCTTCAGACTGCCACTTACTGATGTTTCCTTTCTCATTTTTATTCCAGGGAGGATTTATGCCGACATCCAATGGACCGGTCTGTTCTCCAATCCGTTGGTAGTCGAAGTAGAAGACGTCTTCATCTTAGCCACTCCATTGATCGATCAGCCGTACAATGAAGAGAAACAGAAGGCTTTCGATCTAGCTCGGAAACGTCTCCTCTTAGAGAGTGTGGACACAAAGAGGAAGAGATCCGATCCTACAGGTAATATATTAGTTATCGAGCATCAGGAATTAATAAAAAAAGTTATGATTGACGGTAAATTACCCCATAATGCTTACAATTTTTAAAGCGCCCAAAAAACAGCTTTCTTGCAAAATTTAATTAATCCGTTCGATCCGACAGATTGGTGGCTTCAAGAAGCTGAGGTTTTTGTTTGTAAGGTTTATTTCTTACATCAATGCCTCATAAAATCATTTCAAATTTGCTGCTTTGAGTGTCTGTTTACCAGAATCTCCTTTGCCTGAAAGGGTTTGTGAACTGTCAACATAAAAAAGCCGAAATTCAACGCAGGTCTATAAAAAAAATACAAGGCAAACAAAATGTTAAATTAGTGTGTGAATTGTTATCTAAGGTCATCTAGGTACCAGACTAGGAACACATTATCTTTTGCCACTGTCAAAAATTCTTTATTGCTGCGTTGTAATTACCCACTCATATTGTACTGTGTTGGGTGAGGAGTAGTAGTTTATTAGTGATTTCTGCTGGTGGAACATGGCAGTAAAATGAACTTTAGACTAAACTGTTCAGTTTCTCTACACAATGATGACAACATATTACAAGTGTTGTCAAGGTGATATGATAGACTTCAAAAGGGTGACCAAAAACATAGGTAACATTATCTGCTAGTCAAATGCTGAAATCTTTGTTTAGTTTTGAAGCTTGTTCAGATGGCTTAAATGTCTGACGTCTCAGCTGAGCACAAAAGGTAGAATTCATCACAAACTGTGCGATGAATTTGGTCACTTATCGGAAATCTTGACAACGATTTTTCCTTATAAGTGACAATTAGTCACCTAACGAGTGAGCTTTTTTAAAGAGTGTTGTACTACTGTAGTTTTCACTGAGCTCAAAATGTAGAATCCTCATAAAAATGTGCAATGAGTCGATGACTCATTGAGAATCTTGACAATCGCACAGCATCCTAATAAATGACAAGCTACCAGCTGGAATCCCAAAAATACCCCCCACAAAACATGGTGAATTGCTTAATATGACCTCAAAACCATGAAGCAATACTTTGCCAACATGGGTAAGAATTGTGGAAACTAATTGCGTTCAGAGGCTTGTAAAGCAGGCTGTATACCGTGAACCCTTCTAAGAGGATTACCTGGCAACTCATTAAGCTCTTGACGCATTTCATTTGGTGTCTTCTTTATTACTTTTAATAGTGTGCTATCTATGTGTGTGTAAACATTGTATTGTCATTTTAGTGAATCACCGGTATTAACACTGTATGTGCTCCATTGCAAATGGCTTTTAATATTGTGATGTTGAGTAGTAAAGTGTTGTACATGCTTGTATAGACTGAAAAGCCTTGGGAATTGCCCTCAGACAAATCTCCAGTTGAGAACAGTATATAAAATTCTGTTTTCTAGTTTTTCCTGTGAGGCATAGACTAATGGGGGCCTCATTGGAGGGAGAGGGGGGTGGAGGAGAGGAGGGAAGGAAGGAAGGAAGGAAAAAGGGAAATTACCCAAGAAAAATACCATGTTAAGATGTAATTCATCTAGTCAATTGATCACCTCTGCTTGTGAATAATTTAATCACGAAACCTGGACCAGTTATTAAACCTGCTCGGTAGATTTGGTTTTCATAAATCGGGGTTTGATGTAAGCTTCAGTGTCATATGTATTTGGTTTGTAATGTAAATGGGAAGTGAGAGACATATTGTTTATTTCGAAAACTAATGTTTTAATGCAATTAATATGTAAGTTTTAATGTAATGTGCTTTAATGTAATTAGACGAATGTAGTTAATTTGTTCCATGAATTCCTTTGTTAAGAGTTCGGCAGAATATATTAAAGTTTAGTCTCATTGAATGTCAAGGATATAAGAAAGCAGACGTAATGCATTGACACCCTTTTCATGTCATGGCTCTGGATGAGCACCAATAGCCGAATATAAATTACAAGAATTTTTTTTTATGAATATTCAATGCATATTCAAAGAGATTATTGTAGTATTCCTCGTTTAAGGTAATGTTTGGAATTATTTCTGATATTCTACAATCGCACTGCTTGCCCGTGTGCCAAAGTCGACCGTTTCGAGCAGAGATGGAACAGCCTGACTGACAGATTTGTTTATATCGATGAGATAAAATGGCAATGGTCTGTGTTATCAGTGTGTGTTGATGAACTCCCTCTTTGCTGTGAAACCTTGTCTGTAAACTTTCACCCCTTAATTTCATAGGGGGACCTCTCCATCCCTATTAACTGTAAGATTTTTTTCTTTTCTTTTCTCCAGTGAGTAGGATCGTAAATCAAATGTGTCTCTCTTTATCCACCATAATAACAACACGGGTAAATAGGATTGCCAGACACATAAATAGAAAAGGTTGCTTAATATGTCTGGCCAATGAAAGAATCTTTTGGCCTCCTCAAATCTTTAGGGAACTGTAAATTACCAAACTGTTTGAAAAAGAGCTAGGACTCTGTTTTACTAATGCTCTTGTGGGGTTATCTACTGCAGTGACTCCAATATATGTTTTAGATCGGTGGTGTTAGGAATAGCAATGTTCACAGGTGTTGGAAAACAATGCACCTGTGGGCAGCACCATGGCCATGGTATAAACATTTCTGTGAAATTATTGGGTGTATGAACCATACCATCCCAACCACACCTCTCCCCCCCCCCCAGTTGTCTGGGGCCCTGTACCAGTGATGGAAAGCCGACTGTAAGTAAAAATTTGTCAATGGCAAGAAAAGCCAGTGGAAACCTAAAGCATTGGTTCAATGTTGAGTATATTAAACCTGAATCTATGTACAGTATGTATGTATGTATTTTAGATCCTCCTGCAAGCAGGAACTCGCGAAGAAGCCAGTGGCGGAGCATCCATACAGTCAGGGGGGCGGACCCCCCCTGACGGACTCAAATGGACTGCTAGCGCCCTTTTCAGCTTTTTACCACTTTTTACTTATTCGCGATTATTGACTTTTTTATTGCGCTCTCATCTATCTATTGACATTTGTCACAATTTGTTGGCGATGACACCTATTTATTCTTCGTTTATCTGCAAATTAGCAAGGCCTGGAAAGGGTAATTTCCGGCGATCTAGGGAGTATCTTTACTCAAAAAATTTCTGTAAGCTCCGCGCCAACCTGTGGTGGCGCTCCGCTTAGATAGTGTCGAAAGCGCCCATACAGACCATTCTCAACCCCCCTGACCAATACCCCTAGCTCCGCCACTGGAAGAAGCCCTCATTGGCTTATCATAGACCGAAGTCAATCTCTTAGATTCATAGTTAACCTCCATGATTATGAATTGTCAATTGTCAACAACTCTGTAAAAAAAAAAACTGGACGACATACATTAATCTTGTAGTGACTCGAACCGGGGACCTAATGATTGAAAGGCACCGGCATAAACCATTGAGCTAACACTCCTCTGTCGTTGGGATGCAAAAGTCTAGTGACTTAGATAGCACATGCGAGCCAGAAAGTTATTTTTTCGTAACCTCGCGCTGCTACAGTGAAACTTTGGTTTTACATTTTATTCCTCCTCACGACACATGCATGCTTCACCAAACAAAAATGGCTCCTCGCTCCATGGTATGCCGAAAGTGTCAAAAATAAGGGTTAACAACCAATACTAGATGAGATGGCTTTCACTAATGGTGAACATGCATCGCTTAACAATACAAGGATTAAATAGTATAAAAACAACAATGAAAAACTGACTGGAGAAATTATAAAAAGCAAAGAGGTAAGAAATTTTTGGACTAACTGGGATTCCTATCAGTCTTGATTTATCATGGGATTTCAAGTTTCTGTGCTCTACCAATTGAGCTATCCAGACCATAGTAAGTGACCATTCATGAACAAATCCTCTTCTGTTTTTATCATACAGTGCAGCCAATTGGGACAATTTCCTATTGCTATAATTACCACTCTAAACTGTCCTCCCATGTCATGCTTCAAAGCACTGGTTTTGACAGTATGAACAGTTCCTAACCTTTATCTGATAGAAACATGATATCCATACTGCTCATACTGACAATACAAGTGCTTTGAAGCAGGACATGAAATGTACAGTTTAGAAAAAATTTGTCCCAACTGGGTTGTACAATATGCAAGGTAGAAGCCACAGTACCTTGCATACTGTGTACAGTAACAACAGAGAAATTAGCACAAGCTAGCAGGGAAAACAAAAAAAATTAGGCTTGACATTTTGTGTGTTATTTTTCAAGGCTATGAGTGTTGTCTGAAATATTATACTACGGTTCAGAACTGTGTACAAAAACTGCCAAAGGTCTTTGCACTGTTTGCCTGTTTTGAATTGAGATTTTTCTATGCAATACTGGATATAATTAATTCCCAGGGGTGGGGAGTTCAAGTTAAGTTCAGATTTTTGCGTAAAATGTGGTAAATCTAAAAGGTCAAACATATATCAGGGGTAAGATGAAAGTAGGCTTAAACATGGAGTTTTCAGAAAATTTCTGAAACTTTGGCTTCATATAACCTACAAATTTATACTACCTTGAAAGTTGGTTCTTTTCGTACAAGATTTGCCTATCAAAATAAACCAAAACTGTTAGCAAACTGCTTATCCACTAAAAGAGTGTGTAAGAGAATGTGTAAAAGTAAGTGGGCCTGACATTTGTTACTCCCTATTGAGCTAAGAAAACTCTTACCACATTTTGGAGACAGCTTTTAACAATCATGCCAGGGGGCTATACCATTTGGGATTTGCTTAGACTTCTCTGAGCCTTCGAAAGACTTTTTTAACGTCTTGAATGGAATCTGTCGAACACTAAAGCGTCATGTGGTACTTCATGAATGTTCATGAACCGCTTTAACTCGATTCCATGTCCTCAACGATGAATGTTGATCCTTGGTCTTGGCGGGAATTATGCGTCGTCAAGAGTTGTCGTGGAATATCGGCGGTTGTGAAAGCCTTGGAGACCTATCCATGTGTATAGGTGCAGGCTCTATGCTCCTTCACCCAGACATACTGACAATCAGGCAGACTACATTAACTGGCGCTTTGTCACAGCCTGAAGGTAACTGTAGCAACCAATCAATCTCAGCTGTCGTATGCTGGATAACGCCACATTATCTGTGCAAAAAAGAATGAAGACAAAGTTTTGTTCAAAGACAGGTGCATGTTTTATATACTGAGTTTTTAATATCGTAAATTTGGCTTCCAGGAGAAATTATGAAGAAACAAAAGGATCAAGAAGGGTCTTTATTTGGGGGTGGGGGGGGGCAAAATCGTGATCACGTACAATGAAAAAAGTTTTTCCCATATCTTCCTCATTTCTTTTTCTCTTTTCTTCTCTTTTCTTTGTATCTGTTTAACAGATGCTGATGATTTATCATTTATTGAGCGACTGACTGTAACTATTGTAAATAATATTCAGGTAAGTCTGATGTCAAAGGATAATAAAGCAATGAAAATACCACTAAAATAATGCAGATAGTAGAATACAAATAACAGTGATTAAAAGCAGCAACAAGGAAATCATACAAATACAGTACTACGTAGTAAGAACAATCACAAAACAGATAATACATAAAATAAATTGAAAAAAAATCAGAAAATGAATGATATGTAAAAGTTTTTATAGCATCTTTAATGAAGTTTTGATTGGCTGTCGTATAATATTCACAAGAGCCCACCCGTTGATTCAGCTCTGTTTATAAATCGGATTACGTGGGCATTACAATATATACCAGCAGAAATTGCCTGCAGTCTGCAAGGAGCATCTTGTTTGGTTTTAAGTTACTGTTCTAAGTTGGGTTTTAAGTATTTTAAATGATTTATCTGCGCAAAGGAATTGTAAGCGATTGAAGGTAAAGTTATGAGGAAGTAGAAAGATATACATTGGTCTTATGCCAATCTTGATAGCTTGATTTCTTACTGCAAAATTTTGAATTTTGTTTTGAATATTTATTTTTATAATAAATCGCCCAACGATTTGTGATGTCACAAATGGAAAATATTTTCTATACTGTTCTTGTTTGAACAGAAGCAGTGTCAATATATCCATTGCTGCACTTTATCGAAAATAGCATAAGACTGCCATTTTGTTGTCAATGCCAAATGTAATTTTTAGACTTGCTTCCAGTTGACTGTACTCAAATACACATTGATAAAAAACCTACAAATATCAAGATTTGAATATCTTTTTACCCTTACTTACATTACTTACAATCAACCCTACTGTCACTGATGAATTCTAAAATTAGACCTCCTTTTTGCTTTTAGAAACATTGGAATGCTCCATCAGAGAAGCAAATAACCTTTTTCATTTCACATCTCGTCTTCACAGGTCAACGTCAGCAAGATCCATATCCGTTATGAAGACAGCTACTCTAACCCTGGTCACACCCTCGCAGCTGGGGTCATGCTGGACAGTTTGTCCGCTCAGGTCAGTAGTTTTATGATTTTTGTTGAAAGATGCATTTTGTGCTAAGTATTTTTCAACTCCTCTCTTAGCTGTCTCCTATCTAACATAGAGTCCTCTTCCATCAATGCGTCAAGCGTTCCTCTATGTTAATCAATAATTCTTTTGTTCATGCATTTTTTTGCTTTGAACTGGTCACAAAGTTTGCTTCCAAAAAAAATAATCCTGTAACGGACAATTTTGACTCCTCTGTAGGAACAACAAAAATATTCTACATGCACTTGCTAGGTGAAAAACCATATCTTCAATATCTCGTTTCTAACTCCCATCGTAGTTGTTTGAAATTGATTAATTTTATTCCCAGGTAAACCTTTCATTAACACTAGGAAATGGATTTCAGTAGGAAGTCTTGTGACATCATCTTTTCTTTCTTTTTTTCTTTTCAAAAACTTCGCTTTTCTTTTGTAACCGTGTAGATATTGATTTGTCCTTGAATTGTGATGCAATTTGACATGCTTTCTTAATATTTAATATATACTCAAAACTTCCAAGGCTGTATCGAAATGCAATATTTGTGTTAAATTTAACTTCCAAGGATAATTGTAGACAAAAAAGGAGGGGGAAAAGTTGATATCTATAGGTATTTGATGATCTAACCTACGGTGTATTATATAACACAAGATCTATAAATAGAGAAGTCATCTCAACCATTTCTCTTTCTTATGATGATACAAGTACTCTATAATGGAAAAGTAAATTGCCCACTAACGAGTTTTTAATTGGTCATGATTACTGCAACTTTACTCAAAGAAACCCTTTTCATTTCTCAACTGCTCACCAAAGATCATGATCGGTGTTTCGACAGAATAGTGTTTTCCGATAATCGTTGTATTACCAAATCTAGTCGAACTAGACCAATGTGGTACGAGATTCAATTTAGTTTGGTGTTTTGGTTGCCTTGACATGTCTAATTAATTCCAGCAATTGATATATAAATATGAAATAATGTACAACTTTTCTTCAAATTTAATGAAGCAAGGATAGTTTGCCATTTTTAATATTTCCATCGTACTTTACATCACCGAATGCCCTCCATGTTTCATGGTGCATGTTGTCGAGTGTCGACCTACAGAGGTATTTATGGGTTGGGTTCCTGAGCTTGGAGAGTTTGAAACTGATACTGTAAATGTCAAAGGTAACCCATATCAATCATATAAAATTAACAGAAAGAAAGCTGTTTTGGGGAGAAAAATATAAATTTATAATAAAAAGGACAAAGATATGTCTCATTTTCTAGCTAATAAATAAATTTTATTTTCAAGATTTAATTCAAGAATAAAAATATAAATGTAACCAGTAAATGCATTCTGATATTTTTTTGTTTTTTTGTAATTTAATTCCAATAAACCCTGGCGATGAACATTAGCCATCTGTTTGCATTCAAGTTCAGTCATTCACAGATTAAAGCAGCCGAATAGAAATATGAATAGATTGTTCAATATTTTCAAAATATGAGGTAAACTTCACAATTTTTCCAAATTTGCTAAGTACATAAAATTGATACTACTATAAAGTATTAGTGTCTTGGAAACAAAATGTCCAGAATTGAATCAACCCTGTTATCCCTCGTCGAATGGCAGATTGTAGGAAATTGATCTGCTCGCTTCGGGTTAAATACTCGACAGAAATGTCGACCCGAGGCAGAAAGCCGCTTTAACAGATTAAGCACCTTCATCAATAAATTTCATAAATGGCCTTGCAAGAGGATGATGATTGATATTTGCAATCAAATTTCTTTTTCTTTTTTTGCTTTCTTATTCTATCTCCCGGCACAGACCACAGATGAAAATTGGACTATCACACAGCTTGATGCATCAGCAACAGTAATGCATAAGGTAGGGATATCACATGATAGACCAGAGTGTCTATATGTATACAGTAATGAATGAGGTAGGGACATCACATAATAGACCAGTGTGTCTATATATACAGTAATGCATAAGGTAGGGATATCACATGATAAACCAGTGTGTCTATATGTATATAGTAATGCATAAGGTAGGGATATCACATCATAAACCAGTATGTCTATATTTACACAGTAATGCATAAGGTCTATTCCATGGTTTTTAGATCACATTCAAGAATCACTAATAAGAGGCATCATTAAGTAACATTTACGATGTTATCACATAAGAGTGTCTTGCTTCAAGTTCCTTGTACTCTGTTGAAAGAATGTTTTCCAATAAACAAAGACAAAAAAAAGACAAAAAAATGAATTATTTCTATGATAAGGAATCTTGCAGAAGAAAAAAAAAATAATACTCAAAGAAAGGAAATCCAGACTTTCACCTATTTTTTTATTTTATTTTATTTTTTAAATATTTTTTAAATATTTATTTTAATATTTTTTTCATTTTTTATTTTTTTGGCGTGTGTACAATCTGGTCATGTAGGGTGGCTAGGGAGAAAGTAAAAAACAAAAATCTCAATATTCCTAAATTTCTTCACAATTATGACCCTTATGAGGATGATGATTTATAATGCAAAAATGCAAAAAGTAAAAAAAGTGTGCAGAGAACCTACTAAGTCATGTTACATTTCTTTATTGCTTGAACTGAAATGTGACCAGTCATCCTAAACAATTTGCATTATTATTGAATTTCCAGTTTTGAACAATATCCTATTTTGACAAAAAATTATGATGAGATGTGCGGTTTCATATCATCTCGCCTTTTTTCCATTTTTCCATAACAGCTGGCTCAACTTAGCGGAGTCTCTGCGTATCTCAATCCCACCGTCGACCAAAAAGTCAAATCCTATGTCAACTCAAACGTTTGGAGAGAACTCATGAAGGATTCCATTACATCTCAGCAAATCAATGGAGATAAACTCGACTACCGTAAGTATACATTGCATCCATCTTCTTCCATATTACATTTTGTCGATGGCGTGGTTTAATGACTTTTCCA
>KN889432.1:30243-42690 GCA_000934455.1 Apostichopus parvimensis | reverse complement strand
TCACACACACTAACGGAAAAGTACGGTGCCATTAGCACGTGGCAAAAGGTAACGCACAATTCCAAACACTTAACATTAGTCCTGAATATGTACTAAGCTATAACAGGAGATGATTCTAATGGCTATTGTAACAGTGACGTTATTTATATGCATATAGGTATATATGATAGTGTGTGTGCAAGTCTCTAGAGCATTTCTAACAATTTTGCCGGAAAATTATAAATAATCTTTTGAATTAAACCGATTTTGTATAATTTATATTTTGACTGTTTATTTCCTACATGTTTACATATGTATACTTTTAACTACTTTTACATCTTTATTATACTATGATTTATACGAAACGAACAAATTTATTCAAGCAAATTCAAATTCATTTGTCGTTCGATGTAAAAGTCACTACTATGTAATTTCCAAGCTGCATGCCTGGTTTGATTTATTTCGTTAAGGGGAGGGAAGGGTGGGGGGCGAGGGGGTTGTTGTAGCTTCTTAAGAATGCTATTCTTAGTCATATAGAACATTCCACCTCTTCACTGGTTATATTAAACATTTCCGGAATGATGTGACTGCTATCCTGGTTAATATCAAAGAATTTACCACCTCATTTCTGGTTAAATCACCACTTTCCTTGTTAATATTATTGGGTACACCACCTTATCCTCGATTAAGGTTGCAATGCATTCAAATTATGGAAAGGCAAAACATAAATTATAAAACAACATAATTAATGTTAATTACAGTTTATTTGTGTCTCCTTATTTTGAATTTTGAGTAAATGAACATTCGTAAAATAGCTTAATTTGCCTAAAATATTTATACCATGAATTTCTATACTGAAATTCAGTACTGAAGTCAACATTTTTAGGACATATATTTCACATTACCATCGTCACATGCCGAAGCTCTGATTGCTCGACGTCACTAACTGTCAAGTATAATAGGAAATACCAAGACCTTGTTCAGCACTTTGCAAAAGGAAACAAAATCACTTGGACAGTTTTTAATATGGAACAAGAATTGAACAAAAGTTGACTTAATTATAGGTCACGTGCTATGATTGTACTAAGGCAAATGGACCCTTTACCTGTCTCCTAAAAAAAACTTGATCAAAGCCTCTCTCTTAATAACCTTTATGTTACCACAAATGCCAGCCCTGTAGCAGTAGATATACTTTTCTTTAAACTAGATAGGAAGGTCTTAACAGATTTATAATCATATTGTTGTTATAAAGGATGACCTATTACCAAATTTCTAATTTTAATTTAAGTATTGGTAATTAAGTTATATTCTGCAATTAATTACCAAAATATTTTACCACTTGGCACTGGTAAACCGAACAACTTTAACCATTTAGTATTAAATTTATATAGCAAGACTCTACAAGACAATAATTAGGTTACCAACGATACCATTAATGGTTTATTCATTAGCTCCTCCTTTCACCTCACATTATTGTGCAAACTATTGTAACTCAAATACAAAGTTGTAATTGTAGCTTATATAATAATCACAAGAAAGATTAATTTGAAAAGATTTTGAACTAACAGTTAAAGAATATATCGAAGTGTCCTTTAACATGAACATAAACTCCGACCCCGAATGACCATCTTCATACTTGACGATAATTATAATCACGTTTGCATAAATCCACATGTCTGTCAGTGGACGATGAAGCATTTCCAAAGAATTAACTAAACTGACCCCTAAATGACCGTGCACATACTCTTGAACATCTCTTTATGTCTCTTCATCACAGGTCATCTCTGTCCAAGTTTCATTGAATTTGTAGAAGCAGATTTTTTTGCAGTTGTGGACAGACAGATGAATTAAAAACATGTTTTATTATAAATAGCTACAATCACATTCCTGATGTGCATCGCCCAAGCCAGAGATATGCTTCTACTACTGCAAAGCTGTATTACTTAGCAGCCTCTCTCAATTGTTCACCTCCTCCAGGATATTTTGGCATGTTTGTACCAATGTAGGAAAGGAATGAAACAATTAAAGTACTAAATGGTGTGTTAATGAACTAGGATGAAAAAGAGGATTAATCGTTTTTTTCAGTCTACTATAGTTTGTACAAAATATTTTTGAAAACTTTTTTTCATCAGTTCCGGTTGTAGAAAGGTATACGAATTGCATTAGCCTGTCTTTTTTAGCAAGTGCAGTAACAGGCTGTGTTGGCAACCAATAAAGGATCACGATTCTTCACAGCGGTTTTCCTTTGATCTTTTCCGTCAAACAAGAAAATGGCGACTTCAGTTCCCACAGCCTGTTATCATGAACTTTTATAGTAGGCGAAGGTCAAGTGTGTAAAAGTACAGTACACGAAAGTCGCTTGGAGCAAAATGAGTCAATAGTGTTATTTGAACCTCTTCAAAAACCAAGGGTATGGTATCGGTTCAAAAATTTGTTGTTCTTGTCATTTTACGGTACAAGAAGGTAAGAGCACTGAAAGAGCTCTGTCAAAGCGATTTCTCTTAATTTTAGACAAGTTAATTAATTGTTCAAGTTCCTAACATATTCAAACTGATTCCACTTTTACCAATTATCAGTGGGCTATCAGCTAAATTGTTATTCCATGTAAATTAAACTTACTTGGTTTACATCTGTGAATGATTGCAAGGAGGTTGCAATAGTGCATGCAGTGTTGTTTTGCACCCTTCGATGTTGACTTTTCCCAAAACAACAGTGTGAGAACAGAAAATGCCAAGTTCTTCATTTCATCTGCAAGAAAAGATTTGTGAAATTGCTGTAAATTTGAAACAGTAAAATAACATTCACTGAAGTTTCTTCCCACCCCACCCCCCTCCCACTTCCGAGATCACTTATGTATCTCACTGCTCTATGACTACAATTTTAACAAGGACTGACACTTACTGAAGGCCATGGTCACACTCTTTGTTTACAATTCAATTCACTTTTATGGTTTAGACAACATGAAAGCAGCTTGATTGACCCTATAATTGTGGGCATATTTCAGGCTTCCTGATAGTTTTGGAATGTACTGCGCTCCTCTCTTACTTGTCTCAATGCTACTATTGCAACTTTCCATTTACCTAGCTGACCTATTAACTGGCAATATTTTGGAACTTCACCCCTATTGACCCTCCTCTGGTTACACCCATCACCTCTCCCTCTAAAATTCACGAAGTAAAGAAGCGTAATTCTACCAAAAAATTCCTTGGTTAGGAATTACACTTGTTCACTGTTTTCAGTTGTGTTTGCATCTCATCAACATGGAGACAGGTAAGTGTCATTGCATATAAACACCAAAACTAATGAGGTTTAGTTTCTTGTTGTTGTAACAATCAATGTTTTGGATATTGTATCAGAAGTTAAAAGCAATATAAAAATCTCATATGATGAGGAGCATTTATACTGTGGAAGGTAGTCATTGTAAAATGGTAAGATGTTGCTACTGAATGAAGCATATGAACTCACCTTTGGATTATCCATCTATTTTCTTAGACACCTGCAAAAAAATACTTCTGGTCATGCGGAATACACATGATCTGCATAGTGATTATCTGTTCTGCCAAAGCATCCCTTTCTGATAAAGAAAGCCCTTGTTGCAAATAATCAAAGTCTTGCTCTATCTGTAATTGTAATGC
Source organism: Apostichopus parvimensis (assembly GCA_000934455.1). NCBI lineage: Eukaryota > Metazoa > Echinodermata > Holothuroidea > Aspidochirotida > Stichopodidae > Apostichopus > Apostichopus parvimensis. The sequence goes on along the minus strand of KN889432.1, from coordinate 39,076 downwards.
AACGACATGAACACACATGTTAGCTGTACTTACATTGAGATGAAACAAATTTAGACATGTAAGACTCACATGTACCACGGAGAAATAAAACTAGAAATCAGAGACTTGTCATCTACAATATAAACTATATGATATGCTTAGAAAAGTGTACAGTTATATGTTGTACAGTCCCCTGATTTGGTTTTTCTGTTTTGGAAATTTGTGAAGATACATGAACTTTAATTTCACTGAATTTCACTATCTTAACAAAATTCCTCTAATATAAAGTTGAAGAGTGCTTCCACACTTGACTGAGAGTATAAGTGAGGCTAATCTTTTGCGAAGATAAATTAATATTTTTTAGCACTTTGGAAGGAGGAAGTGTATGGAAATTAAGACAAATTAGTGACTGCAATGGTTCAAGTGACGTCAATTGACCTCTACACGCATAACTTGTACATGGCATCAATAGCCTTGCAACTAAATTTTGTGTGGAACTTTTAACTTGATGGCATGAGTAGTAGTTTAATATAAAGCCAAATTAGGCATGTCTTTGTTGTAGCAAAAACTGTTTTCGTTGCTCAACGTGTGTGGAGCTGTAGGTTATCTCATAGACTGTCTGCACCAGTTAACCTGAATGACGTTAAACCGGGACTCTCTAATAACAATACTAATTACAATACAGAACCAGCCTCAGCAGCTAGGTCACTTCTATTTCTTGCAACTATTTCATAGTCACAAATACTGGTCACATTTGACACACCTCAACTATAAAGAGCATGTTCACTAGTTGCCTTTTTTATATGAAAATGGTATATAAATTTGAATCGCAAATCTTCTGTTGTTAAGCAAATCAGTATTTTGGTATCATATTTTACTTCTACTTGACAGTATTCAGTTGCATTACATTGAACAGTGCTCACCATATCCCAAGTAAACTGCATGCAGCATTTTTTTTATGTAGTTTGCAACGGTATTGGAAAGCTCAAGGTTGTGTTTCATGTACTTTGTCATGGCTGTTAGCTCCTCTTGGGACAAATCTTCTATTTCAGCCAAAACAAAATGACACATAACAGCAGAAAAGAGTTATTTATTTCTGCACCTAACACAAGCCGGTCACATTTGTTAGAATATATGTTATAAGTTAAACAAAATCTTCCTCTGACCAGGGAAAATAGTTTAATTGCTAGTAGATATTTGCAATGTCCACCTGTATATATGTATTTTAGATCCTCCTGCAAGCAGGAACTCGCGAAGAAGCCTCATTGGCTTATCAAAGCTGCAAGCTGACCGAAGTCAGTCTCTTTCATTCATATTTAACGTCCATGATTATGAATTGTCAATTGTCAACAACTCTGTAACTAGACGACATACATTAATCTGGGAGTGACTCGAACCGGGGACCTTATGATTGAAAGGCACTGGCGTTAACCACTGAGCTAACACTCCTAGCTGAGCTAACACTCCTAGCTGAGCTGAGCTAACACTGAGCGCTGAGCACTGAGCTGAGCACTAGCTGAGCTAACACTAGCTAACACTAGCTGAGCTAACACTGAGCTAACACTCCTATACTATATATTTGTTTCCCACACAAGCATGTGATTGATTTTAATCCCGGATTAATGATCTCTACTGTGTATAGGGCTCACAGAGGTATCAGAGCCCTTATTTAGTATCTCAATGGCCAACTAAAAAACAAGTTCCTCTATCTCAGTGGCAATGGCCCAAGGTGAGAACTCCAGAGAGACAGTGTGTGATACCATCACTGCCTGCTGTGTGCTCTTCAACACCAGCAAAGATGACCTTATCCAAGAAGCAATTTTGTGCACTTGTCCATTGACATGAAAGATAGGAGTTTTAAATAAATACATCAAAAATCGTTCCTATCTTAGGAAGATTCTTTCTTCCTAAGATAGGAATGATTTCTTCCGAATGCTTCCTAAGTTATTTAGGTACATTAATTTAGGAACATTCCTAAGTAACTTTTATGAAATAGAGCCCTGAGTACTAATGTTAAGTTCAGGTTTACCGGCGTAACCAAAATTATGTTAACTAACATAGAAAATATCCAGGATAATGTTAGCAAATTATTAACCAAGATATTTTCACCGGGTTGTTTTTAGAGTGTATAGTTATCAACCTCTACCTCGATGGAAATATGAACATTTTATTTAAATTATTTTCTTTTGGAGACAAAATTTGTGATGAAATTGTCAGTCAGTAAAGGAAACTTCAAATATTTAACGTTTCTTATTTTATTATTTGGCTTTAGGACACTGCATGTAGCGTACCCATTGTAACCAGCTCGGAGACACTTACAAACGACACACAAATCGAAGATAAGATCGATTGTGATATCATTATGTATGTAACTTATAGAGTGAATGTTAATGCAACGCTTCCAATGTCTAAGATTATGTGTACATTAATTTGGTCTCCTATACTATTACCGCTCATCAAGTTTCTGTGTTTGATCAATGAATGCGAGCATGCATTTTTATTAAAGCGGCTTAAAAAAACCCATAAAACTGTATATACTTGTTGCATTTTGGTGTTTATGTTGTAAGATTTTGTTACGTACACAACTCTGTATGTACAGTACAAAGATGTTCATATTTAGGTCAAAGCCGCAAAGTTATCACGACATATGGTAACACATGATAATCTGTAAACACGTGTATATTAGATTACTCACCGACCTGATCATATCCAACACCTTCTCCCCTCTCCAGTAGGACTCGTGATATCCAATAGATGTCAGCGGACTCGGGCCGAGAAATGGATCAAGTTGTTTCGTTTTCGTGTCCAGGCTTTATCTTAGGTGACTTTTGTTAAATACAAACAAACAAAAAGTGGCAAATATTTCACAACTGAGAAATATTAAAGAGGAGATGTAAAGGTGGGGTTTTCATGTCTTAGAATGGTTTATCTATACATTACTACAACACCGTCCATTCACTACTTTCCGTAAATGCAGCTGAAAAAGCCAGAATTTCGCCGTCGAAGTATTCCCTAGAGACCTCCCGAGCAGACTCTTGTGAAAAAACTCACAAGCTTCCCACTGCAGTTCATATGACGTCAGTAAAGGAATCATTTCAGCCAAAGCCGACTCCCTGACATTTACTGTTGCGGCGTCATGCAGTTTACTACGTAGAGGTAACTATAACACACTCTCCTCGTCAACTGAAAGTTTTCTCCCGAATCTTCCGATTCCGAGGATATGGGCCTTCATCTCTCAGACCATTCGTAAGCTTCGACGAAAATTATTTTCTTGAGGAAGAAGAGGGGGAAATAGTTTTCGAGGGTGATGAAGATATCGGTGTTTTGCCCTATCAATTGAGCCCCTTGCAAAAGAATTGTAAAACGATGCCGATGGCCGAGAAGCGTCGCGGCCGATCAAAGTCCCCGCAGAAACTAGTCGGTTGAGCATAAACAAAACCACCGTTATTAGACCATAATATGATATAAATCATCTCGAATGTCGATGATCCTGCTACTTAACTTCATAGCGAAGTTTCTAGAATTTTGTTACTTACAGTGCAAGGAAAATGTGACATTCTGTACAGTGCAAGTGCAACCCTTTAGTACTAGTATGCATGGGGTCTTCATAGCTAATAGACGTTGTAACTAATAGACGTTGCATAACAAGCTATCCCTTGTAATTGTGTCATCCAACTGTTACGTAAAATCATAAAAATCAACGCCAGTTTTACCACAAAAGAAAAATTGCAGATCTAGTATTAATTGTTCTAAAACCAACTGGCTTTAAAGTTTTGTGCAAAATATTAGGTAACAATACAAAAAAAATCGTAATTTACTGCATCAAGGAGGCCTAGGGTATGGTCATAACAAGTAATTTGGCAACAGTATAGGCCCACAGGCACTCGTAACGTTGTGTATGTGTAGTGTTTTGAACGAGTCGTCTCCAAATTCTTCGATTTCTGTCATCTTTTGGAAAAGCGTGCAGGTGAAATACGTCTTTACTTGTTGTGGAGCAACCTGCAACCACACATAGGCTCGGCATATTTAACAGTTACGAGATCAATTTACGTTAAAACAAAACTCCAAATCTCAATTACTACTGAGCACTGCAACAGTGTAATGTCGTGTGTTCTCAGACGTTTAAGAATGTGAACATAGCGTCCCGGAAGTGAGCAGGGTTCCGCGACTGACGTCACGCCGCATTACCGTATATACAAAAAACAAAAATTCAAAAAAGTTGTTATTACCCTCGAATTTTTGATCGTTTATTCCTCAAGGATGCAAGCTTCGTTTGACACAAATTGAGTATCATTGGAAAGCTACAAGTGTATACAAAACGATGATTTATATCAATCTTTCCATTTCACCCCTCTTTAATGAAAAAGATGTACTAACATGACAGAATAGCGTAACGTTGAGAATTCAAAAATAGCTGAAACGATATTATAATGACTATAATTCCACTTTCCATCTACAAATCCATGATGTACTGTACTTATTTAAGTATTTATAGAGTTTTGAATTCTTTCAGCATTACTTCAGCATTATTTCAATAAAATCATGTTTTGGATGCACGATATATTTGAATAATTATGTCGAGGAAGTTGGTACGCTTCCATTTGAATTGTTAAGTCAAGTCAGTGAAAGTTCTTGACTAAAAAATCATAAACTTGGCATCTTCCACTTTATCTCGATCAAAAAATTACTGATGATATCAGAGCTTGTGCACCGATACTCATAGCTAGTACAGTAACTATTGTTCATGTACCACAACCGTGCATCAGTAACTACTGCGCTGTGTTCGCAACACGGTCACATGTGTTACAGGTGGCACAGTTATTACTGCAAAGCTGTTACACGTTGAACTACGAGTCCGAAAGGTGAAAATGCGAGGCGGCTGGGTAACGAAGACTACTCCCTAGTTTTAAACTACATTCGAACTTTTTTTCTAATCGTATTACTATCCATTTGATTGAAACATTCTTCACGGACAGGTGATTGTGTGCAAGCTCAAATATATACAAAACAGATACACAAAATGGGACCTAAGGTGGGGAGGGGGAAACTAGATAAGCCTTATGGGTAGCTCCACGTCGAAACTAGGCCTTACTATAGTAATAGTTTACCACGTCAAATACTCATAGACTCCTTGTCCAGTCGCGCAGTTCTTTGTCTTACATGGGAACGTGTAGCAGCTTTGCAGTAATTACTGTGCCACCTGTAACACATGTTACCGTGTTGCGAACACAGCGCAGTAGTTACTGATGCACGGTTGTGGAACATGAACAATAGTTACTGTACTAGCCATGAGTATCGGGTGTACATTTGTACAGATATTATAAATCAGAAGTTCATTTTTTAAGTCGTTTGACTAAATACGAATGATTTAGTATATTTACAATGTCAGGTATATCTACCTCGGTGTCCTGATTAAGTCTAAATCTAAACTCTGGATCATAACAGCAGAGATGAGGAGGTACCTCATCACTATTAATGATCCTCTCTTGATCCTCTTGACTCAGATGAATAATCCCCCCTTTGTATTCATCATTTTCGGGGAAAGTTACAGTTCTAGACCTGTTCATATTTCTCCACGATAAGTACTCGAGATCTCTTTCTGACAATACACTCAACGTGTTATAATGTGTGTATGCCTCTTGTCTAAGAGCAAATGGGAATAATTCTAAAATCAATGATGATGTGGGTAGAAACATACTCAGGATCATGAGGGCACCATGAACGCCTATCATAAATTTAGCACAGCTGATCAATTTTATTAGATCCTTTACTGAGTTATCTTCTAAACTGATTAGGACCACATCCAACTTAAAAGTCTTGGAGATCACTTCGACTAATTCATCTTCATTCAAAATTCTTCGAGTACGTTTCCGGCTTATTAAAACGCCATATTTGTCGTCTTCGAGATTGCATTTCTCTTGAATATTCAGACGTTTCTTTATGAAATTTGTAAAGTTGTCAATATGAACTGAAGTTAAAGTTGAGTCAGGAATAGGGCCTTCTGGCTCGTCTCCAATGCCATACTGGTACCAGATTGTTTCCTTCGATAGACCTACAATTGCGTCTTCGAAACAAGTCAGAGAATTGGTCGGTTCCAGGAGAAATTCATAATTCGATATAACCTCGTTTTTGGAGAGCAATTGATATAGTTGATTTTCTTTAGTGATACTCTGATCTGGTACTGGTTCCATCAAGATCAGGGTCCTTGTCGGATCTGTCTGCATCCCATCCAGACGGGTCATGGTCTCGAAAGAAGGTAACAAGTCATCGTGGATCACGTGCATGAGGTTGGACCTCACAAACGGAGAAAAGAAAAGGTATTTTCCTCGATAATAGTTCTTGAACAAATGATGTTTGGATCCAAAGAACCATGATGGACTATTATAATATCTAAATTCATAATGGTTGTTCAGTACCGTGGAAAGATTTAAAATGTTATTGTCTCGCGTTATCAAAATAGGGTCTAAGGGAGACGACAAATCCTCTCGAAACAACAGATATTTCCTAAAATAATGGGAAAAACACAAATTCCGAAAACTACATACTCTATTCTTAGTGGAAGAATTCGTGTTAGTACACCAATTTACACTACCAAACGGTACATCCGGGACATTTCGCTCTACAGGCGATGTCATTGCAGAAATCGGTGTTTTCCAATACCATCGTGAGTCCAACGTGCATTGGTAGATGAAAGAAATAATTATAAAGGATGCGGCGGATAGAACTATAACTTTAGACATTTTCGATATCGCCTCCCTTAGATGAGTAAGTGTATCTTGCACTATCTTCATGTATAGATATAACTTTTCTTCTAGCTCCCCGATATGAGAGCAATTACACACGAATAGACCAACTGATTTTTTGATATAGACACACTGACGGACACAATCGAAGCAGTGATTACTGACGCAGTTAGTAACCTTGACCTTCATCTAATAGTTAGTTGTTTAATGGTATAGTGACTTTCCGTGTACTATAATAGGCAGCCATTTCCAGTTCAATGATGAAGAAATAATACAATTGTCATTGCAGATTACTTGTTTATTAGTGAGCTGGAATTTTACAGGTCGCAAATTTTTATTGTAAAAGAAATAAATGTTGACCCCTATAAAAATGCATTTAATCCAAGAGTTCAACTGATACTTGGATGAGCTTAGATGAAAACACGGTGTTGTTATTTCCATCGTTTTAACGACCTTTATGTATACTATACGACTTTGTGCGCATTTGTACTAAACTATAAGCCATTTGTAGGAAAAGTTGGGGGAGAGGAGGGGAAGAGGCACGTGTTTCAATGCTCCCATTTACTATCGTACTGTATGTTTTAACTATAAGTATTTACAAATGCATAATAATACGTGTGGGTTGGTATATGTAGGAATCTCATACCTCGGTGACCCAATGGAAATGTGATTTTATACCAGTACCAAACGACGCAGAAAGTTTGAAAAAAGTGGAAGTTTCAAACATATCCAAAAATGAGTAGAATACTTCGTTCTATGCTCTGTGTGGCTTCTTCATGAAAAGCAAATCACAACGTGTTAAAAACAAGTAGCCTATCCAGTGTTGTAATTATCTATCGTACCTATTTTCCTTTGCCATTTCTTTTGGACGTGCCCGTTCCGTCCCCGCAAAATTCCCTTGGGAGGGGCCTCCGAGTACGGCACTGCCCCCCCCCCCCCCCCCCCCCAATCAAGTGACCTCTGTTGTCCCTGCATTGATTCACTTTGTCGCTTTATTACCAATTTTTTCACCATTTTTGTATTGCCGATTCTAATGTTCACACTATGCTGTGTTAGAGAAGCAGTGTGTCGGGTATTTTCCTTGTTGCTTTGTCTACACAAAAGCATTTTACGCAATTGTACTATCAATTCGGAGATATTTTTTTCTGAACACTCGAAAGATATATCATACACATAGTGTACCGCAACGTAATGAAAGTATTCAACACTGTTACTCACAGACATACGTGAATAACACAAGCGCTTGTGTTATTCATATATATAAAATCATGTTTTGGATGCACGATATATTTAAATAATTATGTCGAGGAAGTTGGTACGCTTCCATTTGAATTGTTAAGTCAAGTCAGTGAAAGTTCTTGACTAAAAAATCATAAACTTGGCATCTTCCACTTTATCTCGATCAAAAAATTACTGATGATATCAGAGCTTGTGCACCGATACTCATAGCTAGTACAGTAACTATTGTTCATGTACCACAACCATGTTACCGTGTTGCGAACACAGCGCAGTAGTTACTGATGCACGGTTGTGGAACATGAACAATAGTTACTGTACTAGCCATGAGTATCGGGTGAAATGTAATATAAATGTTTAAGACGAAAAACTGAATACCACGGTGGGATTATCCATCTGAGTCAAGAGGATCAAGAAAGGATTATTAATAGTGATGAGGTAACTCCTCATCACTATTTAAATCAAAAGACTTAAAAAAATAAACATCCGATTTATATCATATTTGTACAAATGTAATATAATGTTTAAGAAGAAAAAGTGAATACCACGGGGGAAATATCCATCTGAGTCAAGAGGATCAAGAGAGGATCATTAATAGTGATGAGGTACCTCCTTATCCCTGCTGTTATTATCCAGAGTTTAGATTTAGACTTAATCAGGACACCGAAGTAGATATACCTGACATTGTAAATATGCCAATTCATTCGTATTTAGTCAAAAGACTTAAAAATCTGTACAAATGTAATATATATGTTTAAGAAGAAAACTGAATACCATGGGGAGATTATCCATCTGAGTCATGAGGATTAATAGGATTATTAATAGTGATGAGGAACCTCCTCATCACTATTTAAATCAAAAGACTTAAAAAGTAA
>KN889432.1:0-17441 GCA_000934455.1 Apostichopus parvimensis | reverse complement strand
ACCTTTAGTCGGTGAAGACCAAATGATCAACTATGAAGACTTCTTGAAGGTGGCAGCAGCATCAGGAACAAAATGCAAGTAAGTATATTCTGGCTATTGTATGTATGTATGTATTTTAGATCCTCCTGCAAGCAGGAACTCACGAAGAAGCCTCATTGGCTTATAAGCCGCAAGGTGACCGAAGTCAGTCTCTTAAATTCATACTTAACGTCCATAATTATGAATTGTCAATTGTCAACAACTCTGTAACTGGACGACATACGTTAATCTGGGAGTGACTCGAACCGGGGACCTTATGATTGAAAGGCACCGGCGTTAACCACTGAGCTAACACTCATATTGTAACTGTGTCCAAATAAGGTTATTTCAAGTCAGTCAGCAATAAATTTTGATATAAGATATATCTTCCAGGGAGCTTAGCATTTTAATCATTGTCAAAAAAAAAATAAAATTATCATCCAATTCCCAGAGCTGAAATGAATTGTCTGAGCTTGCATGTAATTTAAAGGAGATAGTACAACTCCAACCTTCGTCATTTGTCAGTATGAAAGGGAAAAGTATGCTTAACAACTTCTATGAAATGTCAGGAATGCACCATCTTATTTCTTTAGAAGATATCACAGATCACAGGTGTTATTATGTTACTCTACATTCAAATCTAATTATGACATCATCGAGTCACATGTACATCAATTTCTCCTCATTTATTTCATTGTTTATTTCAATTTTGCACTGTATGCTGAATCTAAAGGGTTGAATTTTGTAAATATGACCTACTGTAGTACTGACATTGGTTTCAGTGTCAAACACTGATAACATTCTACTTTAAAAATATGAAGTGAGAAAACAAAGAGAACATTTCAGGATGATTTTTTAAAATGACAACCTCAAGACATGACCTTTAAAGGCATTGAAGACTCGCCCCAAATTGTGTGCGGCCATCTGAAAAAGTTAACTTTCTGTTGCTTGCAAGTGACGTTTTGTTCGTGTCGCTACAAAATGCAGACAGTAATGAAACGTGATACCTTGTTATCGACTTTAGCTGGACCTGAGATGTCCATCGCTGTATCGTTTGTATACAGTGCTGTGGGTATTGACCGCAGCTGTATGTACTGACTGTACACTAGTGTCTCATTACCGATGGTACAGTAGCAAGCTGTGTGTGTATTTTCTGGGATCGATGGTGGTGTTTAACACTTCTGTTACACCTCATCGAAACTAGGTCAAATTCCTGGCATTAGACGTTTTCTTTTGCGCAAGTCTTCACACTCTTTAAACTAGGTCCATGCAAGATCTTCCTTAGCTGTTTGGGAGAGAGTTTTTTTTTTCATCACATTTTTTTTTTTTTTTTTTTCATCTCTATGACATTAAGGTAAAGATGATATTATGGGTTTGTGTCTCCTGAAATTTGTATATAACAAACATTGTCTTGAAATGATAAGTTTGTGAAAATTGAATGACATTGAATGATCTATCACTAATTATCGTTGAGTGTGAAGAAATGCTGTATTAGTTTGGTCATTGTTATCATGCTTTGGAGCAATAGACATTAATGTATGTGTTGTTAACTGCAAGCAGAATGAGGTTTACAAAATGCTGTACTAATCAAGTACTGTGAAAAGTTCACTCTTCAGCCTTACAAACAACAGAAATTTCAACAATCTTTGTTTGCGATTTCCATCTAATCTCAAAGAAGGCTCTTTTTTTTGTGGTGGGTGGGGTTGTAGTATTTAAGCTGTCTTTCCTCCTTACTTTCAAAAACAATTTACAATCAAACCAATATGTGTTTTGTTTTATTTTCATTAACCTTTCAAGATACATGCTTCAATGTTTTTTTCTTTTCTTCAGACCATTTTTTTCAGCGACAGTCTTCTCAAAGCTCCTACAAAACGACCCCTATGGGAGGATATCTATCATGCATTTCTTCAACTACGTGATGAGGAAAGTTTGGCTCCACCAAACTAGAATCGGTCTCAGTCTCTACGATGTTGACGGCAAAGGGTACCTCAAGGAATCGGTAAGTTTTGTAAAGACGTTCCGAATTAGGGTAATCGAACCATTCACAGTCGGTTCAGTATAAGTTCAGTACGCCTTCGGGCTGAGGGGGAAGGGCACCACCCCCCCCTCCCAACCTCCATTTTGTGAAAGATTTCTGAAGGGCTCCTTTCCAAAAATACAAAGTACCAGTTTTCGGTAAGGATAAGGTCAGGTTTGTAATTTTTATATCTGAAGGTTCAGTAAGTATGTCAGTAGAAGTTTTGCTTCCCAAATTGTTGTTTCACACATTTTTAAACACAGTCTGGTTTAAACATATATAAGTATTAAAGTGAACGTCTCATCTCTCCATAGCAATTACTGCCTTCATCGAAAAAAATATCCTTCCGTAAAAATGAGTCTACGAAAGCTGCTTGACGATTTTGTGTCTTCCTATCTAATGTTCCATTTTTGCTGCTTTAAGTTTGCTTAAAGTGCATCTGTATAATTTTGCTTTGTTCCAATCACTAGTAATAGTACTGGCATACAAAAAAAGCCACAATCAGTTTATTGTTGTAAGTCATACTACTGTACCTACACTAAGTCTAGACTAAGTGTAAATGTTTAGTTTCAGCTAGTAAATATAGGTTATCAAGATTTGGAGCACCCGCCCGAACAGGAACGCGAAGCAGCGATATATATTGAGCTGTATTTGGCTGGCATGAGATGTTATGTTGCACAGTCAATGACTTTTACATAGTAATTAGTGATTTTCATTTGTTACAGATTGTTTTCAGTATTCTCGTTTTTTTGCAGGATCTCGAAAATTACATTCTGGAGCTGATTCCAACCCTGCCACAGCTGGATGGTTTGGAGAAATCTTTCTATTCCTTCTACGTCTGCACTGCCGTGAGGAAGTTCTTCTTTTTCCTCGATCCGATGAGAACAGGTACAGCATCCAAAAAGATGGCCGTCTTTTCTTTTCTAATAATATGTTTTGATAGAGATGGATGCAAGAGTGGAACGTGTTTGGGATAAGAGGACGCTGGGCAAGAGACAAAAGTATTAGAGTGCATTGGTGATACGGAAGATGTTGATTTTGAGGAGCTCAATTTTATGATAATGATTCAAAATGGGAGCTGACTTGCTACTTAATCAGTGTCTACTGCAACAGTTTTCCAGCATGTGTCTACCAACATAAGTCTGTCAATTTGGTCCAGTGCAGGAAAAGAAAAGAGATCAAAATGTTGCCCAAGCATACACGAGCTTTAGCAAACAATCAGATTGCTGATTGCAACTTGAAACCATCTTGATACTTGGATTTCTTAATGAATGTCTACACTAGCAAGGAACGTATAATTTGCCATATCTCTGTTAATGAGAATTCTTTCATATCTTCTTGTTTCTTTGTGACCGGTTGGAGATGTGATTATTCCAGATAACAATAAAACTAATTTATGTTGTTAAACAGTGAATTGAACCATTAATTATTTAATTTGTTTTTGTTTCATTTTCAGGTAAAATAAAGATTCAGGACATTTTAGCGTGCAGTTTCCTTGATGATCTCTTAGAACTGAGGGATGAAGAACTTCCCAAAGATGCACAGGAATCTAACTGGTTCTCTGCACCCTCTGCTTTGCGGGTCTATGGTATGAGTCCGTAGATTATAATACACTGAAAGATTATAAACCAAAAATACACATTGATGATGTGTAAGCAAGTCTATTAGAGAACTTGTTGTGCATTGTGACATGCCTAAAGCTATACAAGGCAAGACTTCTGAGCTCATCATCTGATAACGACCTTTCATAAAAATGCACCAAGTAAAGTAACATGACAACAATAAACATGCCTTTCTGTGCTGGCAGGTACACCACAATCACATTACTTGTAGCAACAAATTTATTCACTCTTTTGCTATGAATTAGCAAACTCTAACATAGTTTGCACACAATGACACAGACGTTCCTATCAAACACACCAAAATGTTACCATAACACTTCAAAAGTAAGACTTGCTTTGAGTGATCTGATGCTGTTGAATATTCATGGCCCTGCTGGTTACTTGAAACCTACATGTAAGTCTAGCCTTAGCCTGTACAGTAGAAAATGTGTTTCATTTTTTTCCTGAAATATCCAAGGTATGTACAGACACTGCAAATGTTCAAGTTGCATGTTTTTGGAATGAATCAAGGCCGAAGGTGAAATTAAACAGAAGGCGGATTGCCTTCAATACTTTACACGTCTCAGATTTGAATCCATGGCCAGTGCAAAGCACCACAATATGCTATGTATTCAATTGGAAAATGCTGGAAGGATGGTATAGAGTTTGAAATGTGTACAAGGTGTATCAGTATTATTACAAAATACTGCAATACCATTTTATTGCAATGCTGTAACATTTATGTTCTTTCCAGTTCATACTGAGAATATGTCATATATCAAGAAAGAGAAAATCACTTAACAAATTGTAAAATGCCTGTCTTAGGTAAATACATAAATAAGTACGAGGGGCTGATGTTTGGATCCTAGCAGGACTCCTTGTAGAGAGAAGTCAGTTAGCATATATACTGTTTGATTAATATAAAAAAATTGCAATCATCTTAGAATGTATCACCTTAAAGTTGTGCAACTTCTCCCTTGTTATATATTCTTACAGGTCAATATCTAAATCTTGACAAGGACCACAATGGTATGCTCAGCAAGGAAGAATTATCAAAGTACGGCACCAACACACTGACAGACGTGTTTCTGGATCGAGTCTTCCAGGAATGCCTCACATACGACGGTGAAATGGTAAAACTTGTAGTCATTGTAAGGGTGGGATTAAGATTAAGAAGACACAGAACAAACTTTATTGTATCATTGGAGAGAGAGACGGATGAACGACATCTCAAAACAGCTAAGATAAACTTTTATTTTACCAGTCGGGAGTGAGATATTACAAGCTTATTGTTCCAAAACAAGGCTGAAGGCTTAAACAACTCTAAATATGACATCATCCAGCCACATATTATTTAAGGCATATTATGGTTTTCTCTTCTTTTTTGTTGTTTTTGCGGCATCTACTTTGCATCATGGAGATGGGATCTGCAAATGTTGAATTTAAAATATGGAAGCTCTTTATGTGACCGCGTTTTGGCTTTGCTTTTGTCAACACTGTTTATGTTCTTATATTGAAAACATGAACGGAGAAACAAAGAGAAGTAAAAGGTTTCAGAGCCTTGTGGTGCTTTGACATCACAGATTTACATAATGATAGCACTCCAGGCTTATAACCTTAATACTAGGAAACCTCCCAAATAAAGCAAGAATTAGCTCGGGTGTTTTAGGGAGTTATTGGTCTCTATCATATTAGTTAAAGATGGAAGTGTGTGTTGTGTCTCGTTTAAAGGTCTAACTCAGTGTTTTAATCTTCAGAACTAGAGTCTGCCAAGTGATGAATCTCATCTCAAAGCTAATTCTGTTTCCAATCCTTGTCTCGTTTGTTCGTGAAGTTGTATTCTTCTAGTTATAAGTTGACTACTGTACCTATACAGAGTCAGACAAACTTTACATGTTCATGGAGTAGTCATATTGTGACTGGCAGTAACTATCAATTGGTCTCTTCTTTTTAATGGGCAAGGGAAGGGGTTGGGTCAAGTATAAGAAATCAAAGAAACACACAATAGACAGGGACATGTATGGAATGACTTTTCTTCACAAAATATCACAATAAGTGTTTAGTACCTAGAAAAATTCTGTCACATTGCAAAACAAACTCTACACTTAGACTATGCATATAATATACTCGCATAGCAAATAGAATGCCTATCCTGGTCTACTTTTGCATATACAAATTTGATCTGAAGTTGTTATTATCATTAACTGCTAAATCTAATTTTGGCTAATTTTATCTAAGTAAGCTTTTCGTAGTGTGTACTGTGTGAATAACACATTTGTCCCTGTCTCATTAAAATGGATGACTCTGTTGGGAAGCGAAATAAGGCGATTTTATTTGATTTTACTTTATCGCAACCAGCTGCTGTATGTTGATTCTTTGATTCTTGGTTCTCCTCTTAGGACTACAAGACCTACCTTGACTTTGTTCTTGCCATGGAAAACAGGAAGGAGCCACAATCTCTCCAATATTTCTTCCGTCTGCTGGACGTCCAGAAGAGAGGCTACCTTAATGTCTTTGCACTCAACTTCTTTTTTAGAGTAAGTCATTTAACTCTCCCAAAAAAATGTGCTATTTGGAATTATATATCCGACAAAGGAGTTTCACTTAATAACAATAAAGGTTGATATGCACATTAAATAGTTTTGGTTTCACTGCCAAGACCTTAAGAGCACCCAAAGTGGCTTAAAATAACTACCGGGCGGTGTGCCAGGACCTCGGCTAGATTTATAGGATGTATGAGGGTTTTTTACACAAAGAATCGTTACCACTTTCATTAGTATTCAAAATTTGTAACTTAAAAGGAAAGTAACAAGGTTAATTTTTGATTAAATTGCTGATTTAATTGCACATGGCCATGGGAACAACTTTTTGTATCAAATTAATAGGAAGTGAGAGAAAGTCTGTAAATGCTCATTTTGCCAAATATGTACTTTGCATTTGTCACAGTTGTAAGTCCTAACTTTATTCAGAATGATTACTTTCTATTCTTTTAAATACAAGGCCATCCAAGTTCAAATGCAGCAACACGGTCAGGAGCCGGTATCCTTCGCTGATGTGAAAGATGAAATATTTGACATGGTCAGACCCTCGGACCCTCTCCATATCACCTTACAAGACCTAATCCAAAGGTTGGTAATTCATAATGGGGGGTTGTCAAACATTATTACATCCCGTTATACCTCATCGGTTATCAGACATGATTACATCCATTTATACCTCATCGTTTATTAGACATGATTACATCCGGTTATACCTCATCAGTTATCAGACATGATTACATCCGGTTATACCTCATCGGTTATCAGACATGGTTACATCCGGTTATACCTCATCTGTTATCAGACATATTACATCCGGTTATACCTCATCAGTTATCAGACATGATTACTTCCGGGTATACTTTATTGGTTATCAGACATGATTACATTAGGTTATACCTCATCAGTTATCAGACATGATTACATCCAGTTATACTTCATCGGTTATCAGACACGATAACATCCGGTTATACCTCATCGGTTATCAGACATGATTACATCAGGTTAAACCTGATCAGTTATCAGACATGATTACATCCAGTAATACCTCATCGGTTATCAGACATGATTACATCCATTTATACCTCATCTGTTATCAGACATGATTACATCGGTTTATATCTTATCGGTTATCAGACATGATTACATCTGGTTATACCTCATCGGTTATCAGACATGCTTACATTAGTTTATACCTCATCGGTTTTCAGACATGATTACACCTGGTTATACCTCATCGGTTATCAGACATTATCAATCCGGTTATACCTCATCGGTTATCAGACATGACTACATCAAGTTATACCTTATCAGTTATCTGACATGATAACATCTGGTTTTACCTCATCGGTTATCAGAAATGATTACATCCGGTGTTTTAGAGTTTAATTTGTGTAAAAGTAAGCCGGCCTGACGTTTCGATCCTAGCAGGATCTTCTTCAAAGGCTAAAAAAAAAAGAAAAAAAAAATCAGTTTTCTTTGTGGACAGAAATAAACCTAAAGTGTTTAGTGGGTTGTAACTTCAGAAAGAATAAAAGTATAATGTTTTCTTGAACATTATTCCATCCCTTAGACAAAATTTGTATTTACTCTCGTCTTCCTTACCCAACTTGATAGTATTTTAGCACTTCTCCTCAGATGGTCTGTTTCTTTATCGATGACCATTCCTGCTTCATTCTGAATCTACCATAACGAAGACCTAAGTTAGTTTGTCTGGTTTACAATCAATTAAATATATATAAAAAATATTGGTATTGTTGAAATGGAGAATTCAGAAATGGTGACATTTCTTTCACTTACCCTCAAGTTTCTTGCCACGTGCATCAAGTTAAACTTATTGTAATTAGCGTCGTTAGTTAGTCACCACCAGGTAGTGTTACTTTTACTTTTTTCTCAGAAGATCATTAAAGATACACTAGTTGGTGTGTTATATATGCAACTCAGTTATAACCGGTCGAGACCAAAAACAAACAACTTTTCTTTGACCAAAAAAAAAAAAATATTTACATAGACTATTCTAAAGATGAACGTGGTCTGTGTATCCACAGAGATATAAATATTAAGACATTCTTCCTAATTTTCTTTGTTTAATCATTTTCAATCGTTCGTTTAATTGTTTTGGTTAATAAACTTTCTTTTCTAGTAACCATGGAGAAACGGTGGTCAGTATTCTGATCGACTTGAACGGATTCTGGACTTACGAGAACAGAGAAGTGTTCATGGCGGAGAATAACAGCTCGGAAGTTGTACAGGATGACAACAGTGAATTCTGATTTTTCACGGCTTTTGAAAGGAACTATAAAACAGAGTGAAGCAGAAAGAAACATGGCCTTTCGATTTCAGAATTCAGTGAAGACTCCCTCAATTTATGTGACTATGAAAGCCTGTGATCACATAGAATTTTTGCTGACTGATGTTTGCTGATGTTAGCTGGTTACATTTCCAAAAATTGTCAAGTTGGGTTATCAAGTTACCTGGCTAGAAGATGAAGGAATGTTTCTTTTTTTCTCATTGGTGCCCATAAGTTGGAGATACTTCTCAGATTATGCAGTTGAATTTAAGCAACATTAATATCAACAGTGGCGTAGGAAGGTACTTTTGAGTGGGGGGCTGAAGACTGATGGCTGGCCTGGGGGAGGGGTCTAAGGGGAAGCGGTGTCCCCCTCCCCTTTGGAAATTTTTTGCATTTCCAGGTGGCCTCAGATGCAATTTGGTGCAATATAGCACACTTCAACACCCACTCCACTTTGTAAATAATTTTGCATTTTCACCTTAGATACAATTTGGTGCTCCAAATGAGATTTTTTTTCTCATTTGGAAATGAAAAAGGGGTTTTCTGACTTGCGAAGTGGGGGTGGGGGGGCGGAATGATACTTCTGCCCCCCATATTTTTCACTGTGGGGCTAGCACCTCCCAGCCCCCCCCCCCCGGTTCCTACGCCCTTGAATATCAATTATTCACTAGAATTAATAAAGCAAGAGTGAAATGATATAGCTGAGATTGATTCATGTCCTAATTCCTGTTATTATACTAGTCTGGTATTTAATACCTTCCTGTAGTAAACGTATAGGCTATACATGCTGTAAGGAAAACAAAATATCTTGGGGTGAGATGTTTAAGATCAACCTTAATCACTTCTCTGTCGTCTGGTAATATCATGAGGGGGCGAGGTGGTTCCTTTGATGCAAGGGCGTAGGAACCGGGGGTGCTGGGGGGAGCCAGCCCCCCAGTGAAAAATATGGGGGCGGAAGTATCATTCCGCCCCCCACTTCGCAAGTCAGAAAACCCCTTTTTCATTTCTGCCCTTGGTGCTCAGAACATTTTGGCAGAAAAAAATCATATTTGGAGCACCAAATTGCATCTAAGGCCAGGTGAAAATGCAAAATTATTCACAAAATGGAGTGGGTGTTGAAGTGTGCTATATTGCACCAAATTGCATCTGAGGCCACCTGGAAATGCAAAAAATTCCCAAAGGGGAAGGGGACACCCCTCCCCTTAGACCCCTTACCCAGGCCGGCCATCAGTCTTCAGCCCCCCCCCCACTCAAAAGTACCTTCCTACGCCACTGCTTTGATGGATTAAACTTTAAATATTTAGTCGTTTTGGGTAGGGTTCAACAAAAATCTAAAATGCACGATTTTGAAGCAATACCTGTCTTCTGTTTGGGTAATTGTTTTCCATTTATTGGTTGAGTCATATATTACTGTCTGGGTATAGGCGTTTCATTACCCTTGTTTCTGAATTATTTTTTTTTTTCAGTGGGATGGTGTTTATTAAATATGTATATTAAAAAGACATACATTTAACTACTTAAGTATCTGTTAATATAAAACCATTTGTACAGATGTCAAATGTAAATAAACATAGGAAAACACAAATTGTGAAAGTTGTATTTTTATGATCCATTTTTTTATACGTTTGCTTTGTTAATATCCTGTATTTATCCATGCAGTGTGGAAACAATAAACCACTGCAAATTTTATTAGAATTTAATTCTTTTAGATATTTACAAGGAAGTAGTATAGCCGAAAAACATGCCACGAAAGAATAAATGTTGCAATATATATTTTTTTTCGAAAAAGAATTGTCGATATTTTTTTCAGCGGCAACAAACATAGTTGTAGACAAATCAGCGCTGCCTGAATATTTTTGTCTCTCTTCCATCAAAGTTTCCTTAAAACTCAACTGAGGATTTCAATTTTTACTCCCAGATAGGCAAGCAAATTCATGTAAATGTCATGTGCGAACTTCAGCAAAGCATTTTGCCCATCACAGAAATTAAATTTTCTTCTTTAACATTCCTCGTGTCCTGAAATTATTTGGAGGGAAGCAAGAATATTATTTTAGATTGAGATCGAACATCTTGTATTGCTTTCTCTACCAGCGTGTTGGTAATGAGAGGTGTGGGGGGGGGGGTGGAGATGGGGGAAGGGCTAGTTGGACTTTTGATGGCATCCAAGTTGTGGTCGGCTATGTTATAAGGATGATATTCAAATGCTAAAGTATGTGTCGTATAAAAAAAACTATTTTGCCCACAATTAAAAATCCAAGGCAAAAAAACGTAAATGTACTGGGAAGTCTAAGAATTCACTTACTAAATGCAAATTTAAGCTTTTACTTGACCGCAATCACCAGTTCATTCATTCTTATTTAACGTACGGAAAGCCAAAGAAGGAAATTTAGATTATTCGGGGAAGTTCGACAGTTCGGGTACATTCGTTACGATTCGAGTACAGAAGAAGAATTCCGTGGAAACCTTTAATCCGATGATAAGTTAAATCTGGGGACAATTCTTGAACACTCAATCCGGGGCGTCACATGAAATTCAGGGACTGCCCTCGGGAATTGTGGACATCTGATCAACTTACAGGTAGGATTTTTATCCTCCCGGCATAATGCATGCTCCCCCTTTAAAGCAAACCCTTTGGGGGCTAGCCATACATGTTGTATTTAGACCGAATGACGGTGAGCGTGTCCGTAAGAATCCACATTATACTATTTAAGTTGATTCAGATTTTAAGTTGAGTTTTGGCAAGAACAGATTCTTCTACAAAGAAACAATCATTTTTACACACAAATAGACTATTATATTGAAAAATATGTTCAACATTACATTTTCTTTCTTTCTATATGTATCTGTATTATACAATAAAAGTGAAACATCAGTTACATAATGAATAACACAATTACAACGTGAACGATGAGTACACAATAACTCTAATTATATACATGATATTTCTCCAAGCTAAGAATCAAACATCGCAATTAAAATGAATAACAACTGTAATCCCTAACGTCATTTGAATACACCTTAATTCAATGTATTTTTATTCCCTCTGACAATAAAATATCTCTTATTCATTTCATGATCTTAAGTTAACTTCTATTCAAGATGTCTTAACTTATTTGAAGATCATCTGTTACTTCATTGAGAAAGGAATATAATTAAATTTTAACTAACATATTAAAAATACATAATATAAACAAAAATTATTTTCATCGGATTCTCAATAATATATCACCCAGAAACTATTATGTCACTTGTTATACGCAAAATTCATTATATAAATGAAAAGAAAATTTGACAAGTGCAAAAGAACAAAATGTGAATGTCCTCCCCCCCCCCCCTTTTTGTAAAGAGAGACACGAAATCTCTCCAGGATTAAATATATACATATAATTAAGTATTGTCTGGTAACTTCAGCTATCTTAATAGGTCATCAGTATTGGCCTCCAAGTTTAGCAACCCCTAAACTTATCGTAAAACATATCCAAAAATCCACAATCCACTTGGAAAAATGGTGCAACAGATGGCATGTTAAAATCAACGCAATTATGTCTAAACTATTAAGTAACCTGCAGTTACCCAATGCTTGCCTTAGAAAGACTTGCACTTCTTTATCCCTTTTCAATTCGCACCTACAAATCGCTTTTAAGCACTGGCAGATATCCTCGGGGTAAAGTTTGACCGTAAACTTTCCTTTAAAACTCACAGGGACAATATCGCAGCTAAATGCTGTCAAAGTTTAAATCATCGTCGCTCGCTCTCTTAAGTATATAAAATCCCTCCAAAAGTCTCCTTAGAATGTATAATACTAACATCTAGTCTTCTCTCATTTTTGCCAACATTTGCCTTACTCCATCCTCCGATAATACTAAACAATGCTTTGAAAAAGTTTATTCCCAAGCCTTCTGGATATGTCTTTACATCCCCGGCTACATCAGCACTATACTATAGGATTGTATTACAAGTTGCAAACTCTTCACAGCTGTTTACTTATTTCAACTATCTAAATAACAAACTCTACAATACAAAACTTATTTAAAGACCCCTATATTAAAGACCTCCTTCCAGGTTATACAATTACCAACATTGAAAATTACCAAAGTTCATTACTGTTCTAAAAAAACTCAATTCTCCTCAATTTAATTATCTTGTAAAAGTAAGTGGGCCTGACGTTTCGATCCCAGCAGGATCTACTTTAGAGGCTGAATGACAAGTACCAGTTTTAACTCTTAGAGGGCTCTTTCTCTCTCTAGCAGTTAGCGTTAGGCACCCTCCCCACCCCCACCCCCTCCCCTCTCTAGCCTGCAGATTAGAACCTTGGTGTATTTTAACCTGTAACTCTACGTTTCCAACACAAACAACAGCAATACCTCTTCCAAGAACCTTCCTTAGCTGTTCTAGGAGCGATAGGAACGGCTTCATCAACTTGCACGCTGACACCATTTTTAAAGAATGCATCAGTTTGCTCTCTTAATCTATCTATATATATGAAGAGAAGAAAATGGTTACCTTTTAATTCTCTTGAGACCCACATTATTGTATACAAAAAGTGCATGGAACCATGCGTTCCATGGTTACAAGGGTTGAATAAACCAGATAACTACAACATAAAACTATATATCAGGGAAAAGCTAAGAGATGCGAGATTTGAAATACGTATTCTCCGAGAGAAATTTGTGGTGACTGGTAGCTAGGCGACCAAATAAATAAAAGTCAGAAAAAAATAGTATTGGAATAACACTTATTACTCAATGTCTATCTGTCTATCCAGGTAAATATTTTTTGAAGGCCTGTGCTCTTTCATTTTTAACGGTAGGTTTGGAAGGTTTCCCGCCACAAATTGCTTCTTCCCACGTCATTAGTATACCGGTATATGTTTACAAGTATCGCCAGATAGATTGTTACCACATAAGTATGTATATAGTACTAGAATTAAATAACTTGAACTCTAGTCCGGGAATCATATTTTCCGAACTTATTATGCTTAGGTGAGGCAGAAGGGAGTGGGCATGGTGGGTCGACAGCTCCCTGGTTCTTTGGTTCTCCTTGGAAAGCTCATTAGCAGGCCTACTAGCCTACATAAGTAGTACTTACCAGCACGCTCGATATTGTCATTAACTTCACGTCTTTGATCGTTTATAAGCTGTCGCACTTTCTCTACAGGATCTAAAATACGGTCAAAAGATACCAAATTAAGCGACAGTCCAACTTGTGAATTGCGTATGATTAATACAATAGCGGTAGCATACTACTTTATCCAACAACGCAACGAGTGTTATGTGTGTATATAACTTGAGAAATTTGTGAAATATATGGTTAAGTGTTTTTTTATATATTTTTTATTTCATCTCTAAATGTAATGTAATTTGCTAGGGGTTACACCTTAAGGCACATTAGGCAAGGCCTATACATTTGTTATAGATGGTTGAACAGATATGATATAGTCTATGAGTTGATACTTGGTTTGAAAATTAATCAATTCGTTAATTGAGATAGTATTTGTAACATTAATTAAACAAACTAAAAATATATTGAAACACTTTACTAATAAACGATTGAAAGAATAGTAACCTATATTTGACTTTTGAAAGCGTATTCTAGGATTTCTGTCTAAACATGCACCCAATTCTTATGCATCGTTTTCAAGATAACAACATTTGAAGTTGACATGTTTGTTACCGAAAGTGAACTTTAAGCACTTAGTGTGCGAAATCACATATGCACATTGAAAAATTGTGTTGATTATGTTTCTTTAAAATCTTTATCAAAATTTGTATTCGAACTTGGGATGCATTAACATTAATATGTGAACACAATAGTCATTGTGGTATTATCACATTATCATAAACGAACGCAAGTTTGAACCAGTATTCAATCCAAGATCAAAACAATAAAGGGAAAATTAATAAATCAAAAAAATCCTATCAGCGTGCAATCACACCTGTTTGCTTCAAGTCCACTTATGGTACAAACTCTGACAATTTCAACTTTTATAATCTCTAACAGACAATGTAGGAATAACATTCAAATTTCACCAGGATGCTTAGTTTATGTTCTTCTTTCATTAATCTCGACATAAATTAATTGTTATCTCCACTTTTCCTTTAACTTTGGCTAAAGTGAACCACATATCACAATGATTACTTTGAGCTTACCTTCAAACTGAGCGAGAGTTCTCTCCTGGTCAGTATTGTCCGTAGAGGGTATACTGCCATATCCTCCGGGACCACTGGCCATGACTGTTTACTCAAACGTATATAGCTTAATTTCTTCTTTCTTAACAAACAAAAAAGAAGTTATCTTGTTATCTCGTCGCAGAGAAAATAACTCATTCTAGACATAACAACATCCAGGGCCGTCTACAATAGAGGAGGGGGAGGGGGCTTTGGAAGGAAGGTTCGGAAGGAAGGCACTACAGCCTCGAGACCCGGGGTCAATAGCCGGCCAAGGCATGATCTGTTCATTTCCGCTCATGAATGTACCATGCATTTATGGAGACTACAATAAGGGGGATATATAAGGGGATATATAGAAATATACTAAATATTACCAAAGTTACCCCCTCCCCCTTCCCAATGGCGCGCACGGGATTCAATGGTGGGGGACGGGGAAACTAAAAATTACACCGACTTATTGAGGTAGAGAGCTGAACCATTCAAGTGCCAGGGGCGAAAGAACTATCCTGGGTTCATTTAAGCCGGCTCCTATGACGAGTGAGGTGGATCTGCCACCCCCACCCGCCCCTCCCCCCAAGGTGTATTGTGAAGCAAACACTATAATTCACAGATCCATAGAAGTAGCACTAAGCGGAAGATTGTGCTAATAAATAATGATAAACTCAACATTTCCACCGACTGAATCATGATGATAGTCGCCTGAATATTTATGGGAGGGCTAGATGCGAATGAAGTATTATATAAAGATGGGGTGCTGCCGTAAGGGTAATTGAAGCCGAGAACCGTGTAAGGCTGCCTTCCCCTCCCCACCCTCTGCAAACTTTAAAATTTAAACGTGCATTCCGAGGCAGACTTGCACTATGAGGTCCACATGAGTAGTACTGTGAGAGGATGGAAAAAAAACAGGAGAGGGTGGTAATCCCGCAGTTGTGTTCCAATTCTTACAATGCTGTATGCAATATTTCAGTACCCTTCCTTCTCAAAGCCTTCCATAAAGGTTCACACCCTTACCTAAATCTGCAATCGGGGGTTATTTAGACCCCCCCCCCCCATAAAAATGTATCAGTTACCATTTTAACTCTCAACGAAAATGCTCGTGAATTACTACAGAGAACCCTTGCTTTGAACCATGGATGGTTTTTACCTTGGTTCGACTACGTTTAGTTCAATACTTATCCATATTTCTATATCTAGATGTTGATCAAAGTCATTGGTTTATTAAATTATTAGTACACAAGAAATGCTGCAACTGTCGTTGCCGTACGCTATTTCGTGTTTTGTAGGAATTAACTGTACACTGCACACGATATGCACAGTCTTCACATCAAAAGTACATTGTTGGGTTGTTGTGAAGAAGATTATCAAGTCTTATTTCCCCCTGTCCGTTAAGCGTTCTTGTACAACATTTGCAAAAACGAAGTTTTCAGCCAATCATTGCTCGCGACGTCAGCATCAATAATGACCATTGCTTGGGAGTTGGACATACACTGAATCAGAAGAATGATAAGGTGCATTATATAGGTCATGAAATGTCAAAACATTCATTGACGTCACTGAAACATGGTGCTTCCAAACATGGTTTCCTTCCAAACACCCTAACTTTACTTTTAATGATTGGATCCAATGTTGGCATTTCCTATGAAGATACATGCATACGCTACATTCCATTGGGCTCGTGTTTACGTTATCCAATATTCGTTAGCTGTTCTTTTGAAATAGGAATTCGTTTCGTGGAATAGGTACACTGACATTAACTTCACGAGTCTTGAATGAATATACGCAACAAAACATGACAGCAGCAATAGTTTTGAATCGGTACAATACGCGATTGAATTGTGATTAGGCCTCTAGTTAGCCTGGAATTTCCTGTCCAAAACTTGGTAAATGGTACGCGAATAATCAAGGCTTAATTTACACAACATTTCTGTTGAATGATATGTATCTGCATTGAAGTAAATATAGAGAGAGAGAGTAAACAATTGAATAAACACCGTAGCCTACATATATAGGACTATACATTTTGGTAACCAAGTGAAGGTTTTAACGGTGATCCCATTACTTTTCCAACAATTGTTAAACAGCTCATGATTAATCATGAGCTGTTTACACTAATTGCAAACCTGTTTGGGAAAAAACTTCGTGCCTCCCCCCCCCCCCTTGTGAGACTTTATAATAATGATAATATTTGCTTTTTATATAGCGCTTTACACCAGCGATAGGTCTCAAAGCGCTTTACAGACGTTATATTACCCCTGGGTCAATGATAACCTGTCCCAGAGACAATCCCTCCAGTCGGCAGCAGTTATATACTGCGCCCAATGACAAGTTACCACACAGGTACCCATTTAACCCCTGGGTGGAGAGGGGCAATTGAGATAAAGCATCTTGCCCAAGGACACAACGTAATGAACTAGGCATGAATCGAACCAGCAATCCTTGGATCACAAGTCCGACGCCTTAGCCAATTGGCCACCAGGTTGTCACATTACATTATCACATTTTTTGTCTCATCCAATTATTGTAAGTAGAATGGCAGTCTGCAACAGAATGGTACAATCATTATCAAATACAATCATGCAACATCGTGTTGGATCGATAATACATCTAAAGAAATCTTTAAAGAATATTCAGCGAGAACAATTGCGATATTTGTAACCGGGTTAAAAAAACAGAAAACAAAAGGATTTACAAGCAGTCACTGCAGGCGCGGATCCAGGGGGGGGTCCAGGGGGTCCGGACCCCCCCCTGCTCTTGGCCAAAAAAAAAAGAGAAAAAAAAGAGAAAAAAAAAAGAGAGAGAGAAAAA
>KN889429.1:19460-30190 GCA_000934455.1 Apostichopus parvimensis | reverse complement strand
ATGCTGTAGGAAGTAACACTTAGATAGTGTTAAACTGAAAACTAGACCAGCCATGCTGTAGGAAGTAACACTTAAATAGTGTTAAACTGAAAGCAATATGCAATTCTAACGGGGCGGGAACCGTTTCTCAAGAATGGCTAGAAAATCCCTCCCTATAAAAAGGGTACTTATCGGGCTGTGCACGCTTGGTAAATACTTCAGTATCTAAATTATGGAAAAGACCAAGAACCTAGGTTACAATTCCATACGAAATCACTGTAGGAAATCTGGACAACAAAACGCCTGATGTCAGTACTTGGATGGTAGAATGAGAAGGGCATTGACTGGAGGAGCCAGTCATAGAAGGCGCACAGTGGTAAAAAGGTTACCAGTTCATTCTAGGCACGGTAGAACAAGGTACTAAGGCTGTGGGTAAACATATTTAGTTAAGGCAAAGTCATTTGACGTATGTGCAACCACTGTGACCACCATAGCTATGGAAATGTAAACATTGACAGTTCTCCTACTTCCATGAAAACGTGTTATTTTGAGTATAAATGTATCAATGTTTGTCAGCTCAAAATTCTTCATTGGCTCAAGTCCTATTACGATGAAGTAATTCATCAAACCTCAAGACAGTTTTGCATTCTATTTTAAAGATACTACAATGGCAGCTCTGCATTAAAAGTATTTAAGAAGACAGCCTTTTGAATTTTCAAACTTATTTAAAACTTTTATCATGTTTATTTCATAAAAATAAAAGAAATACATTTATCTTTATGTCTTTTGCAAAACAAATGTTTACAACTTCCTAACATTGTAACAAACTATGTCTGCTAAGAAGGAGCATAAGGCAAGGGGCAAAGGAGATGGTAGAAAAGGAAATTACACTGTTATCTTGCATGTGTCTTGTATTTTTTTGCACAAACAAACAGATCATGGCTCAGAAATATTGCCAATCAAAACAAATTTCTAAAATAGACGCTTAGCTGAGCTTCTGCAGTGTTGGTGCTCTTGTTTGTAGCTTTAAATGAAGTGAGACTTTGCAGAGTAATGGTCACTTGCAGCTTATGTTTAGGTCTACAGAAACCAGTTACGACTATATACGGTTTCTGAGGTATTTGTCAATAGCTCCCTCATTTAGTTCGTCACACAAGTCTTTGTAGTGTAAGATGGCCACTCCCATGTTTTTTGTTAAATGTAACTGTTGTGTGCATATTGTTATTGGGGTTGGTACATAATAGTAGTCCATTGCTTTACGATTAGTTCTAGATATGTACAAGGGGAGTTGAAATAAATAGGCTGTATACATTCTATATAGCTTCCATCTTTTGAATATACCATCTATTGCAAAAGAAAATATATTTATTGCTTGTTTTGCATTTTTGACAAATTTTAGATCATGTATGAGAGCTGAAATTGGTGGGAAATACTTGTTATACATTGCCATTACTTTTAGAATACAAAATTAACTTTTGACATGAGAAACATTGTGGGTGCATATTTCTAAGTTGAAAGGGATGCAATCCATCACTTACTAATCATCACATTAAAGGAGCCAACCACTCTTACATATCTTCTAAACAATAAAGGAGCTGTCACCTTTAAATATTTTCCTAACATTAAAGGAGATGTCCACACTTCAATGTTTTGTAAGCATCAAAGGAGTGTTCCAATGTTTAAATGCTAGTTTGTGATTTTATCAGACATATTTATTAAGCATTTTGTTTTTGTATCTCTTCCCTTTGTAGAGCTCGCTAGCTGGAAATAATTATTAACAGACACCTAAAGAGAAAAACTTAGAGATTATTAACAGGACTGGGCTATATTGAATGCATACTCTACTTCTGTAAGTCTAGCTGCATGGATGTAGAAAATCTTGTGGTAAACATTTTTTCAGTATCACTGTTTCTTTCAACTGTGTGCAACTCACAATCCCATTTGTTTTCTTATCCACTATTTTTGGAAAAGGTCATACAATTTTTTTCAATATTTAGATGGACAACTTCATCCATCAACTGTGTGTATAACAAGCAAAGTAATGATTTCCTAGTATGCCAATGATGCATCAGAAAATTGGAACCTCTCTTTTGAATGCCTATGTAAGTGCATGTTGATTGATGTTTGAAACAGTATTTACAAGATACTGATAATACCAAACAGTGAATTCATGACTTGGAACAATCAGCATCATTTTTCTTTTCTCATGCAGTTGCTAATAGTAACAGAATGAATATATAAACCAACCATAAGTGGCAGCATTCTCGCAGCTCAATCGTAAGAGTTCATCTTTAGGCTTGGAATCAGTAGCAGCACAATCTCCTGGAAAGAAACACAAAACAAAATCATGAGCATCGGTCCAAATCATCACTATCCACAACATTTAACTATGTAAGCTTCCTTATATCAGTTCAACTGTTCTCCATTTTTTATTTTTTACTTTAGCTAAATAGTAAATTTCTTAAATGTAATTGTATTTTACTTAAGTGAAGTTGGGTGACATTTCCATTAAGTAGAATAGGATCTACAAATAGCATTCTACTTATGATTAGTGAAATATTACTTGGATTAAGTGAAATTGGCTTCTACTGAAATTGAATCGACTTCCACTTTAAAGGATATTATAGTGGCTGAAGTTGATTGCTTAGCAAAATTGCTGAAAAATGTCTGAATATTTAGGCATAAGCCACATCCTCATAACATGTTGCATGACGAAGATATGAATTTTTTTAAATTTAAAGATATTTTGTAAATGCATCTGGCCACAGCAGAATGGATGATGTCATCAGGTCAATTCAGCTGGAAATGCCTTTGCTTTTCTTTATAATGTGTCAATCATTGATCCACAGAAAAAAAAGATAAATTTTGATGAAATTCTAAGTACAGATGACTATGACAGCTGGGCAAACATTCAAATGTTTTAGCTTTTAGGAATAAATCAAGGTGAAGATTAAAATAATATAAGTAAAGCTTTTGAAGATAAGTTGCCCACAAGATATCACAGGCTTGCTACTGTGATCCAACTTCCTGGTGTAGTTGCCTGGTTTCTTAATATCTAAATAGTTTACATTTAATTAACCATATCTCAAGTAAAGGACAAGATGTTGTGATTGGGTTTGCAACTAGCAGTGTGGATGATTATTCTTTTCAATAAAAGTTTCATTTTGTTTGTCACCAGAAAATCCTTGGACCTTTAAAAGAAATTGAATATTCAGCTAAAACAGAACATAATACAATTAAGCTCAAGTAAAACAAAAAGTGCAATAGTATGTAAGTGAAATTGAAGTCACCTAAGGTAAATTGAAATTTATTAAAGTTGAATTGAAATATAGAGGTACATGTTGAAGCAGATTGTAAGACAAATAGAGAGGTACATGTTGAAGCAGCTTGTGAGACAGATGGAAAGGTACATGTTGAAGCAGCTTGTAAGACAAATAGAGAGGTACATGTTGAAGCAGCTTGTAAGACAAATGGAGAGGTACATGTTGAAGCAGCTTGTAACAGAAATAGAGAGGAACATGTTGAAGCAGTTTGCCATACACTCTCATCCTTTACATGTTCCAAATGTGTTGTTTTCAGAACTTGGTTGTGGATAGTAGCTATCATAAGGAAAAACGGATAAAATCACTCAAATTGATAATTGTGGTACCCTGTTTACAAGTATTAATTCAGTACCCTGTACCAAAGAACCCTGATAAGAGAAAAATTATGGTAACTACATAGTCTAGTGCCAGAACTGCTTTCAAAGCTCTGTGAAGAGCAATGGAAGTAGAACCTGATGCAAAGTTACAATGCTGTTTAAATGGTAAAATGCATCCCTACATGAGGAAGAATTAAAGCAAGAATTCAATTTGTTCTGATTACCTTCAGCACAGAGACAGACACTTTCTTCGCAGATATAATCCAAAAGGGAATCTCTTGAATCAACAGATGCAGGATGGTAAAACTTAACACATTCTTCAGCTGCAAGAAATCAAATATTCAAGAAATGTTTTACTTATTTATTATGGATCAGTCATGCTTCTCAGAGGCTATTGCTTCAAGACATATTTGATATGGTAATATCATTTCAACAATAAGGATGTTACAAAATAATGAATGCAATTTAATTGAGAATGATTACTTCTGGTGTAGGATTGTAAAAAGTATTGAGCAAAAGTTGTTACATATGGTTTATAAGCTTTACAGAGCAATTCAAGACAATGACATTTATAGTTCTCCTTGGATTGTTAGAGTAAAATGTATTTCAGATAAGTTTGGGATGTCTTACATTTGGAGGATCCCACAGGAAGCTGGTTAAAATGAGGCTATCATTGCACTATAACCCGAACCACCTGGCTTAGTAACTCAATTAAGTTATGGTGAAGTGACATTTATGAATAGGTGTGGGTGACAGAAGTAAACACCCATTCTAAGTGCAATGTATACAGATATTAGGTGTCTGTATTTGCAAACATTCATGTAAGGTTCTGGAAGTTGATGTCATCATTTTCATTATGTTATGATAATATTGTAAATAGCATTGTTTGGACTCTGATACCACACAGGAGGGTTTGCTGAGAATAAATTGAATTCATATGATCCTTTACAATTTGAAAACATCTTTCAGAGGTTCTTCTAGAATACTTGCAAATAAGCAAGCTTGAGACTCACTAGGGTTGTAATAGTCATAAACTTTCACAGCAACTGGCTTAATATTTCCCACTGTGTGCTTTCTCTTGACATTAAACTGGATTTCCAGTGTAGGTTCTTGGCTTTGTGTAGGGATGAAATCTGCATAGAAAACCACTGATCTCTGGGAAATTTCAAATCTGCTGATGTAATCATTGTCTTCAACAATCTATGCATGGAAGAAGAAACACAAATGAGATCAGAATCAAATAGAGTATATCTGGAAATTCTGGAATGCTGTAGTCATACGACAGGCCATGGTGAAGGATAAAGGAGAAGTACTAATATCAGTGAAACTATCACATGGTCAGACAAGCAGTGGCATAGCTAGGGTTCCAGGGGCTCTTGTTCGAGAGTAACAGCAGGGGCCCTTTACCAATGGGACCCTGGTTCAATGAACTGCATATTGCTATGCCTCTTCAAATAGGCTTGAGAAAGGTAATGAATGTGATTATCCATCGCTATATAATAACAATCATCCAATGTTTTTATAATGTATATTGGTCTTACAAAATACAAGTAATACACAGTACAAAAGTAATTTGAGCAGATTTTTTTGTCACATATCAGGTTTAAACCCAGTTCCACATGGTAATTGTAACCAACTGAAACAACTTTAAGAGACACACACTACCTAATAAAAGAGTTTGCACACATTCACAGATGGTTCAAAGACAAGTGAGCCACATTTCATAAGGGGTAACTGTAATAAACTTTGATCTATCCTAGCCCTCAAATCATCTTTGATCTCCACAGACAACAACAGTTTTTGTACTCACTAAGGAGGATCCACGATTCCACATAGCAAGTTTGATCTTCATCCAGTCTTTATTTTGGGATTTATAAGTTTACAAGGCTTTCAGGCTTTGACCTCTATTGACCTGACAGTACCAGTGACCTCAAGAAAAGTATAGAGTTCTTTGACTCACTAAGGTGGATCCACATACCAAATATGAAGTTCATTCAAACTTCCATTTTGGAGTTACAGTGTTAACCAGCCAAGGCATCACACACACAGGCACACCCAATCCTATAGATCCTCTTGCCTTTTGGCAAGGAATAAAAATCACATGAAGTGAAAAGTACACCTTTAAGGTTAATCCAACTTTAATATGGTGAAGAGCATATGTGAAAGTGTGCCTGGTTTTTATATGAGGTAATATTCAGCAATTAGACAATCAATTTTCAAACCTCTAGAAGCAATGGCTACAGGAACAAAGAAAATAAACAGTGTGAAAGCAGGGAGGTACAAATTTGTTTGTGATTAAGCAAAGATGTTAAGTCACCCTGTCAGTAAGTATGCCTTCGGTTTCTCCTATGTACAGTTCGTGGCACACTTACAAGACATAATGTATGTCTCCTCTGGAGCAAACCAGTGCTATAAGAGAGTGAACTGTACATTGTGGAAGCTATAGGAACTATCACACAATGGTGAATTATCCAATGAAGGTGAGCTATCAAATGAGGGTGAATTACTCTGGGAGCATGGACTATCATCTGAGGGTGAATCAGCCAATGGAGGTGAGCATGAGGGTGAATTACTGTGTGAACATGGACTATCATCTGAGGGTGAATCAGCCAATGAAGGTGAGCTATCAAATGAGGGTGAATGACTGTGGGAGCATGGACTATCATCTGAGGGTGAATCATCCAATGGAGGTGAGCATGAGGGTGAATTACTGTGACTATCATCTGAGGGTGAATCATCCAATGGAGGTGAGCATGAGGGTGAATTACTGTGTGAACATGGACTATCATCTGAGGGTGAATCATCCAATCGAGGTGAGCATGAGGGTGAATTACTGTGTGAGCATGGACTATCATCTGAGTATTAATTATCCTATGGAGGTGAGCTATCAAATGCGGGTGAATTACTCTGGGAGCATGGACTATCATCTCAGGGTGAATTATCCAATGGAGGTGAGCATGAGGGTGAATTACTGTGTGAGCATGGACTATCATCTGAGGGTGAATTATCCAATAGAGGTGTGCTATGAGATGAGGATGAACAATTAAATTAGGGAACTATGCAGCATTTCTGATGTCTTAATCAGTTGATCAGACACCATTCTACGTCTCACAATTAGCATGATGTAAGATAGCCAAAGAAGGAAATTAAAACTAGATGCATATACAAATGGATTACCATCTTGAACTGTGCTGAAATTCAAGCAAACTTTACACTGGTTGTATCTTAAATTAAATTGGTGATAATGAGTGGGTGCCAAAGGAAGGGGGAAGAGATTGGATATGGGTAAATTCACCTGTTCTAAATCTTCCTTGATGGGTTCAAAGCCAGAATAAATACCAACATCAATGATGGCCATGTTTGTTGGTTCACTCTTGATGTACCTATTAATTTGAAGAAAAAAAGATAAATGAGATAATATAATGAATATATGTATCTGATCCTTCACAACAAAACTGACCTGCATAACACTGAAAGTTAAATTGGACTTTAACATAACATACAGAACATATCCTTTTCATGTATACTTAGAGCAGCTGGTTATGTTTGAGGCTTAGTTTCTCTCAACAAAAATTTGATTGAAAGAACTTTTATCAGTTTGTATTAATTTCACAAATATGCTTGTAAAGCCTTTCAGAACATCGGTTGCTGTTTGCTCTGTGACATCACATGTATCTAATCTAGGCTTCTTTGTAAATGAATGGGCTTTCCAGTCTTTCAACAGAGGAGACTGTCACATAGGTCCTACTGCTCTGTGATATCACATGTATCTAACCTAGGCTTCTTTGTAAATGAATGGGCTTTCCAGTCTTTCAACAGAGGAGACTGTCACATAGGTCCTACTGCTCTGTGATATCACATGTATCTAACCTAGGCTTCTTTGTAAATGAATAGGCTTTCCAGTCTTTCAACAGAGGAGACTGTCACAAAGGTTCTACTGCACTGTCATAGCACAAGTATCTAACCTATTGTTTGTAAATAAATGGGGCAAAGCTTTGCAACTATCAACTTGTAAAGGTTTTCAGACTCTGGACCTCTACCCATCTAAAATGAACCTGAAACCTTAACAGAAAACAAAAAAGTTATGCACATACACAGTGTGAAGTTCACCCAAGCTGTCACTTTTGCAGTCGTCAGTGTTAACAAGTTTTGTAACCTTTCTCTTAGTTCACTTTCACTTCTACAAAAATGTGAGGATTATTTATTGGCTAGATGTCTAAGGTGTGGCTCTACATTCAAACTTTACTGCCCAAGTCATCATGCCTTACAACATTTACAGATTTCTGTTTACCTCAAATGACCACCATGACAGTCCTTTTACACAAACACATGCCATCACCACCACATAGATTCCTTATGCATTGGCGGTTACTTGTCTTTAAGTACATTACATATGTAGCACAAGAGTAGTCTGCAATCTAACCCTGTTAGTTAGTTCATACTGCACATACCTGAAGCCGACCTTTGTTTTTCAGGTAACCAGAATGCAAAAATGCATTGTGGTTTCCATGATGTAACGAGCAGTTTTCATCATGAATCTGACGTTATGTATAGTGAGGGTGTACATGTTTACAAGGGTTTCACAATTTGACCTCTGACCTCCACAACAAACAATTGGCTTCTTTAACTCAATGTGTTACTTCTACACGCTAAATAAGAGGTTAGCCCAAGCTTCCAATATTGAGATATCTTGATAACATGTTTTTCACAATTTGACCCCTGGTGACCTCAAATGACCTTTGCCCTCCACCAAAGACAGTAGGCTTCTTTTACACAATGTGGTACTCCTACACACCAAATATGAGGTCTGCCCATGATTCCCTTTTTGTGATTCCGTGTTTATGAGGTTTTCACATTTTGACCCCTAGTGACCCCAATTGACCTTTGACCTCCACCAAAAACAACAGGCTTCTTGTACTTAATATGGTACTTCTACACACTAAATATGGGGTCCCCCCAAGCTTTTCTTCTTGAGAAATATTGTTTGCAAGGTTTTCACACTTTGACCCCTGGTGACCCCAAATGACCTTTGACCTTAACCACAAACAATAGGCTTCTTGTAATTAATGTGGTACTTCCACACATCAAATATGAAGTTGGTCTGACCTTTTCTTCTTGAGATATTGTGTTTACAAGGTTTTCACAATTTGACCCCAGGTGAGCCCAATGAGCTTTGACCTCCACCAAAAACAATATCCTTCTTGTACTCAATGTGGTACTTCTACACACTAAATATGAAATTGGTCTGACCTTCCCTTCTTGAGATATCGTGTTTACAAGCTGGGCGTCACAAACGCACTCACGCACACACGCCATCATGAATGCATAGGTTACGATTATCATCGAAACCAAACACAGCGACAAGTTTCTACTGCATATGGAGAGTCAAATCAGCATAAGTTCACATCTTCATTCAGACCTGACCTTTAGAAATTTTATAGGGTTTGACTTCTGCAAACCTTGCAAAAGCTTTCACCTATACCAAATATACTATGTTATGCAACCTATCTTTGGATAGTATCGTGTTGACAAGGTTTGTGTTTATAAGGCTTTACAGAGTGTGACCTTTGATGACCCCAAATAACCTTTGATATGCACAAAAACAATGAGTTTCTTGTACTCATTATAGGACAGACACATGCAAAATATGAGAGTCAATATAGTTACCTATCTGGAGTTATCATGTTTACAAGGATTACAAGTTTTTACCCCTGGTGACCTTAAATGAACTCTGACACCAAATTTGCACGAACTAAACACTACATAAGGCTATCCTACCATGCATATATGAGCTCCCTTGATGTTCAGATTCTGGAGATAACAGCATTTTAGAGATTTTCACATTTTGCCCTCTGCTGACCTCAAATGACCTTTGACCTCCAGCCAAAACAATAGGATTCTTGCGCTAATTATGTGGTAGCCACATGCCAAATATGAGAACTACAGAGGTTACCTATCGTGAGATACCTTGTTTAAATGCTTGGGCATATCATATACACACACAACCAAGCACGCATGCCAACTTGACTGCATAGGTTACTTGCCTGCCTATGGCAAGTCACGCAACCACGCACACACGCCAACTTGACTGCATAGGTTACTTGCCTGCCTATGGCAAGTAACACAACCACGCACACACGCCAACTTGACTGCATAGGTTACTTGCCTGCCTATGGCAAGTAACCAAAAATGGCTTTACCTCCACTATATGACATTCAAATACAAAACTGACATCCAAATTCACCCTTCTTGAAATGTTGTGTCGACAGGTTTTCACTTCTTATCTATGCTGATCTTGTACCTGCAGAACTAAACAATATGCTTAAATCTATTCAAAATGGGTCATCCTTAAATAAAGTGTAGTACTGTCCACTCTTCCCTTCTTGAGAACCTTTATTTAAATGAGTTTCACATTTTAACCCTCTCAACCTACTCGACTTAAAACAATAGGTTTCCAGAACTCAATATGAGGCATTAACATACAATGTCTTTCAATCATTCAAGAGTTATATAAACATACATGTACACCTACATGATCATAATTGCAAAAGGTGATGATTTCATCTAAACCACAAATCAACAATATCTCCTGGTATTGTCTGAGTGAAGACATTAAAGTAGAAACCCAATTCATGTGCATGCACATATTAATGCTTGCACCAGCTTGTTACATTACAGCATAAATCTATCAAAATAACTCACGCAACCACCACTCTCACGTTCAGTATCAAGGCACCTCTGCCCTCATCACGTTGGGCTTGTCTCGTTAAACGCCCCACTCTGGACCTTGCGTCGTGCAGGTCACCGCGTTGTGCATTAGGAGGCTGCTCTGGGGGATCTTCTCCGTCTTTAGCTAACGCTTCCCTGGCATTAATCTCGATGGTGAAGGCACATTGCCTCTCACTGACATCTTCAGATATAGTATTATAGGTCACTTTCACCTGTTAGATCAAGATAGACTTTTGAACTTATTGACAAACAACAAACCATGGAAATTTATCTCTAATACAATATGAACTTGAACCTCACAATTGCAATTGGTTCCACATCAACCTTTTATAGATAAATTCTGAATCTGTGCCTCAAGTAGCTGATGAAATTGACTGGGGTA
>KN889428.1:25511-38381 GCA_000934455.1 Apostichopus parvimensis | reverse complement strand
ATAATATATATATAAGCCTCGAAGCCACGATACATTGGCAGCTCTATATATGCATAAATTACATGAAGTTATAAAGGGAAAGATATTTTATTATATAGAAAAATAACCATGATGACATCACACGTGTGTGCGTACCCATTTGTGTTGTTATATTCCATAGGCTAAAGGTAATGTTTGTTCCCGATGTTAACATACTTTGTATGTACCTTTTTGTCATTTCTGCAGTAACTAACAACGGAATGAAGTTTGGGATGATCGCAATGGCTGTAATACTAGTCCTGTTTGTGATAATCATCGTATATGTCTACAGGTAATTGAACGAATACGTTATACGTCGAAATAGATAAAGTGTTTTAGTTTTCATTTTCATTCATAATAAGCCCTTTATTATTGTATCATAAATTTGCATTTAAAACTGCAGGAATAGGTGAGATTTCATGCATTTTAGCTTTCCTTATTCCAAATATTGATTATAATGTTTATATTGACGCGTCATTTTGTCTCTACCATGCGAATGTATATGTTTTATATCTATTATGCCGGACGATTTTATTTAGAGACGAAATAAGCGACAAGATACATCATACAATGCATAGATGATTTGCAACCGAAATGTAATTTGGTTTTCAAAGGTGGAATGATGAAAGGGAGAAAGAAATTTGTTTCTATAGGGATCTAAATAGGTTTGACCATGTTGGCCTCCAAGATGCTCCGCCAAGGAGATACTAGAGCAGGGGTTCCCTAACTGGGGTGCAATGAACTCCCAGGGGGTGCGTGAGTCCATCCCAGGGGGGGGGGGTTCGTGAGACGTTTCTGAAAGTCAAAACTAGAGTACTTTTTGTTGAACTAAAATCTGATATATCATATAATTCAGTAATGTACAAAAGTCGTACATATCGACATACTCTTTTCGCGTTCCACACGCATATGTTGCCATAGTAGTACCGTACCATGCATGTGATACTTGATCTTTTACGAAGCACTGATATGCGTATTATAGTATAATAATGACTCAGATCGTGTCTCGAAAAGTTGGGGGTTCGTGGACAACTCTGACATCCACAGGCGGTTCGTGGGGGGGGGGGGTAAAATTAGGGAAACCCTGTACTATATAGGGATACACTTCTGTGCATAGGCATATTATGTTATATCGTAATTGAAACGCGACGAAAATGTTCTAATGCATCTTTTCAAAACATGTATGGAGATATCGTACCACTAGCCGGCCACTAAACAAAACTTCTGAAAAAGGTTTCAGCTTCTTCGTTTCTGGACCGTTCCTTCCAAACAGTTGACAGCATGTACTTTTGTTGATTGCCCAAAAAATGTTACTTAGTTCGGTTTTTGAAGATAAAAAAATTATGGTAGCTTTTTTTTTTTTTTTTTTTGCCGACTTTAAAGGAAAAAACCCATGAAAAACCGATATTGTTTTGCACACGCGCGGTGTTTCGTTGCCAGGACTTATTTTGCACACGATACTATTTAGTTATATCTAGATTGGTTGATATAGAGCATGTTATGCGTTGTTCCTTGTTGTGATTGGACGAAATTTCGCTTCAATCACAATGTAAGTTATGTTCTGTATTTGTAGCCTACTTCACACGGTAACAAAACTAGGCCTATACATTAGTGTCAAAATTCTTTCTTCTTTTTCATCTTACCGGTAAGAATGTTTGACGAGCTAAAATATTCTTTTTTTGATGGATAACTCTTTCCCCTTTAGCAACATTTGTTATATAGTAGATAAAATTGCTATAGGAGGCCTAGCCTAAATAATTAGGATTTGGGAAGAACGAAATTGATGAAGCAGCTTTAACTTCGAGCCTATTAGACTAGGCTACTGTAACACTATAGCAGTCATTAGCCTTCAAGACACGTCTATAACAAGTGTATTGAGATTATGCAGAATTGCTGCTGTAGTTATAAAAAAAAAATCCGATACCAAAATCCCTTAACACTTACTTCATTAGCTCGATTAGGAGAGTATACTTTTATTTCCAAAGTAATGAAGTCTAAAATTTCGAAATTGTCCAGTTTCCCTTTCTGAATGTTCAGAACGGTATAGAACCATGAATTGCTCTTATAATAGTATCTTTCTTTGATACACCCAATCAAAAAGTGTCTCTTATCATTTGAAAATTGAAAACTTGCAAAGTCATTTTGAGGTTTTGAGCAATACGCTTTGCTTTTCTTAAAAAATCGTTTTTAACAGCGAGCTTTTCCAATGTGTACTCCATACAAACATTTTGCCAAACAAACAC
Source organism: Apostichopus parvimensis (assembly GCA_000934455.1). NCBI lineage: Eukaryota > Metazoa > Echinodermata > Holothuroidea > Aspidochirotida > Stichopodidae > Apostichopus > Apostichopus parvimensis. The sequence continues at coordinate 36,120 of KN889428.1, read as the reverse complement.
AAATTATTTTTATCTTCAATTGATGACGTCACTCAGTTTATTCTATATACCGTCATACCAACATGTACTCTCTGTGGTATCCTATGCGGTCTATGATAAGAAAATGCAAAACATGCATGAAGTATAGGTTTAACCCGTTGACGGCCGAAGGCAATCACTTTAAAGGTCGCTATACGCCATTACATTGTTGAGAAAATTCGCTTTAATAAAAAAAAAGACTGTTTTAAGAAAGTGACACCAAATAACGATGACGCATCTTTAGGGGTTATTAAAATTTCTCTTAAATGCCAGTTGGCCTCCTCAGGAGGAAGATACCCGCTTTCAACTTAATGAAACCCAGGCAATGCATCATCGTTTACACGGTCACAAATACAAAACAGTATTGTACATGTCACTAATGCTTATACCTAATCCCGTTAGTCGATTTTTGTCCAGCGTTTCATCATGATACCTTAAAAACATTTCATACTTAATAAGTTTCCTATTTTACCTTCCGATCTTTATCATTACATTTATCTTTATAATGATATATATATACTACTATTCCAATTTTTGAAAGGTCCTGTCGGTCTAAAACAACTTAAACTTGAACCGATTTTACAACCACCGATAACATTTTGCAACAACGCAAACACGCTTCAGAACAGGAAACATAACGTATCCATATAAGCATTGCTTTTGAATATGGAATGAGTATATTGCTCTGCATATGAAACATACGGACGGCAGTTGTTATTGTTTCATTGCTTCGATAATTTCAAAGGCTAATTATTTAGCTAAGTGCACCTCTTTTGAGTGAGACAATTGCCATAGTGATCAAAATGTGTATCTATATCTTCATTAAAAAGCTCGACAATAGGGTTTGTGCCAAACCAAAATTTTTATGAAAGCATCCCTAGGGCTCACTCGAATCCACGGCTTATTACTATTCTTACCATTTATTTGGTCATAAAATTGTGCGAAGACGATCGAAACATCATATTTGTAATTAGAAAGTACATCGGAATCAATTACACTGTGGATGGTTTTTGTGTTATTAAACCACCCTCAGCCTTTCATCCATCGTTAACGCTCTTGGCGGTATTTGCTTTTAGAGACACTATATATATGTAGGCCTATGCTATACTTTCAGTGGTTTTTCCCCCTGGTTCCTCGTCCCTTTGGCTTTCATTATCAGAAGCCGTTTAAGGCTTTGATTTTATCGACTAATTATTGCTCGCTATATCTCTTGAAGTTGGGTATTTGCAAAATGAAAAGTAGTTAAATTTCGTAGCAACGAAGAAGCCGTCTAACAGGTTGACGGTTTATTACAGGAAACGGACCTCTGAAGGTATATACAAGGGTCACTGACTAGGACATGAAGGGAAACTTTGGGAATTACTTACATGTAAAGAAAGGTGTCATCGGTTAGAGATATAAATGTGCACAAATGTTAACGTTTAGTTCACGAATGAAAGATCTCTTATGCAGTGCTTAGAGATAACTCGTTCAATTCAAGATACATTTTTAATTCAATTGAAAAAATATTTGTAATTTGAAGATAGCTTATACATGGATTAAGCATATCTTAACAGTAATTTGAAAATACTTTAAAGGGAGTGAAAGGTATATCTTTTAACCTTTTTTGGATATTTTTCTGGATAGTTAATTCAATCGGAGATCCTTGGAAGACACTAATTTCAGATCAAGTTAATTGTACCTTCGGATTAACCACTTTGCATGGGTTTTGGGCGGGGTAGGAAGGGGGGGTTGCACCATACGATACACACAATAACAGCGTTTCTTTACCCGCTTTGTACGCACCATCGGGGGGGGGGGGCGGTGCGGGGCAGGACACTAATCTTTAAGCACAAACAACAACAGTCGACCTGAGGCCTAAGACGCACAGCTTTCATCCACAGATGGTAAATGGATGCAATAGCTTTTTCTAATAACTAAGTTGTGTACGAATCGTTGAAAAGGTTAAGACACATTAGAATACCCGATTACCTAAATCAATATCGCAACGGTGCTTTTCACCTTCTTGTACCGGTATAGTCTGCTTATATACATCCATTATAACGTTAACTGGGGTCTCAAATACTCAAAAAAAGGTATTCACCTAAAAATGTATTGACCATGTTCTACATTACTACTTATTATCGATACCACCGTGTCGGTTAGCTATTTAGCACATGATACAGCCGCTATGTATATTGATACTTATTCTATATATAAGGGCAATGAGTGGGATAGAGGCATAGGGATGTTGCATAACGTTAGGCTACATTGTGCAGTATGCTTAGGCAACGGCGCGGAAATATTGGTTGAATCCAACGGGTGAAGCATCTCACGTTCTTAAAGTGGTACAATGGGCTATGCATATATAGCGATCAATTCTTCAAAACAGCTGGAACACAATTTTATTCGATACAAAGATCCGCTATGCACTCTGCTAGTCCTAACGCAACGCAAAACTTTGAACCGTAAAATCAATAAAGAGAGAATTCCCCCCCCCCCCCCCCCAAAAAAAAAAGTGGATAGGGATACGTATCCCTCGATCTATTCAAGCCCCTCTCTAAGTTCATGATTCAGGAAACGACCATTATGTCAAGTCGAATTTTAACCTCTCCCATTCCTATTATCAGTTAAACTCGCTGCGACTCTCATCATAGAAGATGAATTGATGGTACACAAGCAGCGAAAATAACGTTGACAAACCTGCATTAAGACGTTGTCTTAGACGTATAATGCTTTGGAACACTTATCCGTGCCAAAGAAAAACGCACGAAAATCGTCGCCAAGTGACATTACTGCCAATGAAAGATAATTTACATTTATTGTCGGTGATGATTTATGGAAATGCTTCCAAGTAATTCTAAGTACCTTGGAGAATATTTGATTCTTATAAAGCACCATCGCGAAAACAAACTACTTGATTTGAAATTTGTTCCTTCAATATACTTTTCAATCATTTTCCTTTTATTATTATTATGAGAGTCTATTCTCTGTTAGTTTTAGGAAACTTCATCAAATGCATATTGTTTTAATGGTTATCGATATAACAACACGATAAACGATTTAACTGAAGTTTCCAATAATTCATCAGGCGCGTAGCCAGGAATTTGCCGGGGGGGGGGGGGGGGGGCGAAAATGTTGAAAAATTTTCAGAGCCGTAGATACGGCATTGCCTACTATCTAAGCGTAGCGCCACCATGGTTGGCGCGAAGCGTAGAAGAAAATTTTGGCTGAAAATGCCTCCCAGATCGCTGGAAATGGCACTTCCCAGGCCTTGTAAGTTGCATCTTAGCATTTTCTCTTTTGAAATTACTAGCGATATCATAAAAACATTAAAAAAAAATTTTTTAAAATTTGCTCAAGGGGGGGCGGCCCCCCCTTCCCCCCCCCCCCCCCCTTGGCTACGCGTCTGTAATTCATTGAGTTTTACTTTATCAGATGAAAGACAGTGATTATTAGCCGAGGTGTCATAAAGTCCTGTAAATAGTCATAAATCAGTTGAATGTATATCAGTTGATTCTATATATATAAAATATATATATATTTATATATATAAAGTGGGATTCGTGGTATACTGTATATGACTTCGTTAATGTTGTTAAGTTTTATTGACTGTATATATAGAACCGTATACTAGCATAAATAAATCATTTTCCCAGGGGTGGAAGGTCGCACCCATCTGGATCTTTGTTTTAAAGTTGTCCTCCTTTTGCCCTGTTATTTAATTGCATAGACCCAAGTGAATTAACTGAGTTGATTTTACAAAGAAAACAAGGTTATAGTGATCTATTACTGATATATTTTTTTTCATGTACAGAAAGTATACGTACGAAAAAGAATTGGCAAATACGTCTTGGAAAGTCAAGTGGAATGACATCACATTTAGTTCAAAGGTCACCAGACGGTTTGGTGGCAGCCGGATGAGTTTGGTCTCGGTAAGTGCGAATACTTTAAAAAAGAAAACAAAAAACGACCCTTTTGATTTTCCTCTTGTGATACCGAATACGGTACTTAATAAGGTATTAGAACTATTGGACATTAACTTGATTGCGCAATGTTGTTGTGGTGATAACGTAAATTACCTTGGTACATTTAACAAACACATTCAATGAGCAAAATACCCATCCAATTACGATGAATCGTTTTTTTTTTAATATTTCAGATCATTAGTATATGATTAGTACTAATCACGTGTTTAAGAAAATGGAAGCTGATTTTTTACATTGTAAAATTTAACCCATTACTCGTGTTCACTTTTGTAGAATGCATCTTACCAAGTTACAGGCTTATTAAAGTCTTAATGTCCAATTGCTTCTACATCATACCGAATGGATAAGATATGTATATAGCCTACCGTATATACGGTTAAATCTGAAGTGCATATGGTTATTGGTGGACCCGGCGTAAGATATACTTTTCTTGTAAGTAGAAATGGGCACCGATCGAAAGCGCCACTATTTATACAGATTGGTTGAAGGAAGACTGGTGATGAGGGTAATTTATTTTCAATGTATATACATTCTAATGACCATATATATATGTAATCCTGGCTCTCCTCAGGTTCAAACATCTCCTACGGTAAGTTTCATCACTAAATATGTTTCATTAGCCTTGCCTGCTTCTCACGCCCAAAACCCCTCACAAACTAATAACATCGTACTAGCAGTATCCGTCCACGGTGCATTTCGACTTAAGCACTGAATTCAGCCGAGTTTCATCGCCAATAATTTTTTGTTTCGTTTTGAGGGTTCAGGTTGATTGTTCATTTGTTACGTAATAAAGTACAGGTTATTGATATGTAAGAACCAGTTTGAATGAGGGCAGTATATAAGAGACGAAAAGACGGGGCGTGACGGTGAAGTTGGTAGTAGATGTAAATGAAATATGGGTCACTTTGGATGATGCCGACTTGCTGAAGTTCACCTCAGGGGAATAGGCCTATACCTTACGCATTGCCGGGCAACATTCTGTTGACTACCCCCCCCCACCGGCCACCCTTTCCCCATCCCTTCCCTCATGTAAACATGAAAAAAGCACCGACGCGTATGAGCGGGGTGCCAAGATTAGAATACCTCAGTTATTTATCTATATGTTCATATGCAATGTAATTCCGATCTAAAAAGGATTGAGCGAAGTGAGCTAATCCTCTTTGGTCGCTTTTGCTCTCTCGCACCCATTCATTGGTGAAAATCGTAACCTTATTGTGGTTTCTTATCTTTACTCGTACATTTTCGATAACATTCGTATTTTATTCGTATCCTATCCGTATACAATTGATCGATATGGTGTTATAATATGATACAAATCTTTTATCTTCAATACAAATTCCTTCTGTCGTAACCTACTGCAGGATGCCAAGTAGTTATATGTACAAGAATGACGTAACGAAAATGGGGGGTGTGAACACTTTTTTATCTAGTGTTTTTCAGTGAAACATTTCCATCTTATTTTAAACAACCTACACACATTCTCCAAAAACAGATTCCACGGAAATGTCTGATGTTTTTGAAGAAATTTGTTAACCGAGTTTAACCTTTGTCCATTCCGCAGTCTAAATTTTGAGCAAAACAGAAGCAGTTGAGTGCCTTATATTTAATCATCTGTTTTTACCTCCATGATTTAATCGACTTTGGAAAGGTCTTAGAAACGTTCAGTACGGTAGTTTATCATTGAATATCCTCCCCTATTACATGTATAATATTACATGTATAATGCTTTGCATTCGGGTCTGTGTTATAAAACCTCTTCCACAAATACCTCAACCCAGTGAGCTGTTCTCTGATCGTAAATATGTACATAACGTAATCGGGCGAGAAGCCTTATGGTCGCTATTTTAAACTCCAATAAATGCTCACTTAACAACTATTGAAAAAAAAAACGTTTTTATCTTTCGCTGGACGACTGATATGGGACAGATGGTGAATTCAAAAAATGATAACCATGCGAACTTCGACCTGACCTGAGATATTAAACGTTAGGTTTACTCGTCGTATACGATCGCAATTATTGTGATACAGGTTGGATCAGAGTGTAAATTCGGGACAGATACGACTTCTTTATAAACCGTTTATCAGATGCGAAATGACTTTCACATTTACCTACGTTTTAGGATGAAAGAATATAATTCAAACTATGTTTATGAAGTCATTTATTGCAGTTCTAGTAGTGATTCGAATATTAAAATAATAATACGCAAGATCACGAATAATGATATGTTGCAATTAACGTTATATGATGGGTTAATACTAGTTTCATGTATAGTTTATACAATAACCTTGTTTACAGTTACAAGAATCATATTGGCATTGTCATAAAAACTGTAGATTTGTTCCAAAATAATGACGATATGTAAACAAAAGAGCTTTCCGAAATCTAAACAATTATTGAAAAAAGGAACACGGGCTGATGGAATTTATTTGTCCAGTCTTTAGAGTATACAAACAAAGTTTGATTATAAATGTGAGCTAACTTAATTCCAAACACAAGATTCCTTTCCACGGTAATTCTGCAAAAAGAAATTTAGAAATGTTGAAACGTGAAGAATACGTTTCATTGAGAATCTAGCGTTTAACATTTACTCCTTGAGCAAGAATAAACACCTCTAATCTGCTTTGATAGGAAGCTGTTTTGGATGTAACAGCAACAACCGCTTTGATCCGACGGGAGGGAAAGATTTTCCACTTCTGGTTATATGTCTTCAGGCATGCAGTGGTAGTTGAAAAATCAACCTTTTCTTTGAGTTAAACTGGCAAACCCGTTAAACGTCGTTAGTTGTGAATCCACGAGGAAAGTGATGTGCAAAGTTGATGATGATGAATTAAAACTAGAGATTTGAAATATGCTCGACCTTGCATCACTGTTGCACGTTTGGAGACTAAACCTTTATGTAGAGACAGTTTTGGGACGAAATGTAAAGACTTTCACAATCACACAGTGTTCGGAACAGATTGATACGCTCTCAGAAGTAACGTGACCTTGTCTTGAGTAAAATCTGTTAAATCTTGTTTTACTTATCAGTTGTTTTGTCTTCTTTAGTTGTTTCTTTCCACTCTGTCTCTTTCTCCCTCAATCCCTTTGCTTTTTGTTGTTGTAATTTATACTCTTTAAATGCATCCGGGTGGGGGTGGGGTTCTCTACAGTGGTTTTGGTTTCCTTTGTCCATGCTTTTCTTTTCCTTAAAATACTTCAAATAATAAATAGTTTGACAATGTTTGGTACCCACAACTGTCAATGTCCATTCCCTTTTACATTTGTGTTCATCTACATGTCAGATGTTAGCCTGGTTTATCACCCCCCCCCCTCACCCCTCTCCCTCCTTCCCACCCTTCACGTCCAGTCGACTCCTTCCAGCTTTCCGTTGTGATTCTTGTATCGAGAATACCCACGAATCTTTCCTTTTACAAGTTCAAGAGAATAATGATTGCCACCTTCCTAAAGTTCAGATTTTAGAGTAATATATTTTGTTGTCTCTTTCGTTGTTGATTGTTTTGCGGTTTTGTTTTTGTTGTTATTTTTTATCTCGTTTCCTTGCTGTCTTCTGTCAAGCCCAAGTGATCTTGCTCAGTTTTGCGTATAAACAGAAAACAAAGTCTGTTTAATCTTCGTTTTGGGTGTTATTAACGATGTTTAAACTGTATTTCCCAAGTCAATCAAAGCTGTAATACAGTTTCACTATAATGTTAGTCTATAGTGCAAATATCACTGTACATCGCAACGTAACGGTAGGCTATACTATTTGTAAGATTCTGGTGTCGGGAGGCCACGTAAAAGTGCTTTGTATATTTTCACGTTGAACAAACTGTTTACTCGATTAAGAGAGTTCGCCGTTGACAGATTGGAAGATTTATCTCCGCCATTTTACCAGATATAAAAATACATACCACCAGTAGTGGAGGTTAAACATTCAAACGTTTCAATTTTATGAAATTGACCAAGAGTAAGTTATCACCGCACGGTCGATTTCATGTTTTGATTGTAGCCAAGTTTTTCTCTATATACATACGAAATGTTTTGACGGCCGCCACATGGTTGTGATCGATACCGAGTCCTGTAGCCATGTAATTGACATTTTACTGTAAACTTGAAGCTTGTATAATAGATCTTCCCCTGCTTGCTGACGTCACGCCATTCCCGCCCCATTCATCTGGCTGTATGATGTGCTCTATAAACGTTGATAAGAATACCCTGCAGTGACGTTGCTCAAAGAGATAGAAGGTTAGACATTCGCTAGAGGAACTCCCCATGATCGAAGTAGACACTCTGAGATTGCCTGAGTTCCTCATCCCTCCTCCATTCTAATGTTTGACTGCTATAAAAACAGTCTCTTTTACTTTTCACTCTCTTCCTTTCTAACTTTCCCCGCAAGGAGCCGTTTCACGCTAATCATTTTCGAATTTTCCCACTTTGTGACAGCTTTTATCGACTGCTACTTTCTTGTAGTTGACTGATAACCTCGAAATCATGGCATGATCTCCTCTCTACTGTGAAATATGGAAACAGCCTCTCTGGGTGGCTATTTCTAGCCATCAATTAAATTACTATTCAAAGTTCCTGCATTGATGAGAACGAAACTCAACCAAATATGATTTTCAAGTAATTAAATTATGCTCTCACTCTGAGTAAACAATCGGCGCCGTTTTTCTCCACTTTTTCACAGTTTCAAATTATAACCTTCTGAACGAAAATTTTGCACTTTTTTTTGGGCAAATATTGTATAGTGGGATTATAAATGAAATTTTTTAATACTCAGTGTATCATGATGTGTCTGAGAAATGTGCCAATAAATACTATACGCACAAGAACTGGCTCTTGCGTGAAAGTATATGAGCAATAGTGATTTTAAAATGTTTACTTAGTTTCTCTAAATGTCAGCAAGCTGTATATTTACTTGAAAGCTTTCCCAGCCGCCATATTACCGTAACAACGAACATGCATCATCCGATGTGCATCTTATGGTCCTCGGTTAAGATGGAAAAGATATTGATCTCCTTTTATCCTCTTCAATTTTCCACATTCTGGCAATCTATAGAGAAATTGTATAGGATTTCAGTTATATGTCAGTTCGGTGAATATTTAGGATAATCTCCTGTAGGCAGTGTTCGACAGGTCCATTTTTCCCTGTAAAGTGTGTCCCATCGTTCATTCGTAATCATAACATATTCGATATTCGAAAATGGATCAACATGTCTTAGCTATTTATTTTAACTATATAATGATAACAAATGTAAATTAGACGATATATGATGTACATGCTAGTATATACATGAGGTGGTCAAGTGGGGGAGGGGGAGGGGGTCCATTTCATGTCTCTTATACATCTGCACTCCGGTCTACCTATACAGCTTAGAGCAATAGGTAACACGATGACCATAACATTATGGAAATTGACGCACAGCGAAAGGAACGGAGAAAAGTGTGAAAAGTTTGAGGATCAGTTTACAGAGGAAAAGTTGAAGGGGCTTAGAAACAGACTACTCTGCCTTAAATGAAGTAGCTTTCATGCGCCTTGTTAAACGAAGATCTGTAGTTCGTTGTCAAGACAAAAGAATCAAACCTTTAGAGAGGGGAACATAATACATGTATCCATTCACGATGCAACAGGAAAAATAAAATAAATTTTGACGTGGAAATATTGATTTAGCTTCAGACCCGTTGACGATACTTAACAGTTGTTAATTTGATTTCTATCTCTCTTTTTAATCTTGGTATAAAAATATTCTCACGTTTAAAGCCACGCTTAGGGATTGCTTCATAATATAGTCTAGTTTTCAATATATCGTCTTCGACATTCAAATGTTGGCTATATACGAAAAACAAATATCCTAACCATTTGAGGATATATGTGAGTTTGCATCGGTCGAATCCTGAATTCTCAATTTAACTTGTAAAATAGTCTATATAGAGAACGTCAATTCTGGCGTGACTCTTCCCCCATTTATTCGTCCATTTTCTTTCCGAAATCAATAAACAGAACGTGCCTGTACATAAAAATCTACATATAGATATATGCAGCGAATAATCTTAATGGTCTGCCCCATATTGAATTTACAATAAAGATGGATGTCCACGTATAATCTTGTCGGATCAATGGCAACAGAACTCATTGCTAGCAACATTCGGCCGCCCTTCCGTTAGTTTAGTTACTTATATACATAAACCATGACACTGCATGAGATTCCATAAAAAAAAACTGATAATCTTGACAGGCACCTTATCCTCGTATTTCTGTGTACGTAGATACCTGGTCAGTGCATGTGGAGTTGAACCGGGTGTCCGTCTTACACGGATGCCGAATACTTCACTTATATATAGGCTACCTATTGAATAAAACGCTGGATTCTCGTTTAGTTTTCCTCTTCACATAACGTCAAGTCTGATTCGGACCAACAGTCGTATAGGCTACATGTGTGGGAGGTCTGTACCCATAAAAGCTGACCGTATATTATACATAATTAGGTATAGGGTTGAATATGAAAAATTATATGGGCCTATCTTTTTGTGTGTGTGTGTGTGTGTGTTATGTTACGTAATATCGGTGGAATATGGGATTCGACCATATAGGGTAAAGTAGCCTAAACTCAGTCATTTCAGGCTATGGGCTTAACCCCTTGTG
>KN889428.1:8512-25461 GCA_000934455.1 Apostichopus parvimensis | reverse complement strand
GATGCCGAATACTTCACTTATATATAGGCTACCTATTGAATAAAACGCTGGATTCTCGTTAAGTTTTCCTCTTCACATAAACGTCAAGTCTGATTCGGACCAACAGTCGTATAGTCTACATGTGTGGGAGGTCTGTACCCATAAAAGCTGACCGTATATTATAAATAATTAGGTATAGGGTTGAATATGAAAAATTATATGGACCTATCTTTGTGTGTGTGTGTGTGTGTTAGGCCTATGTTACGTAATATCGGTGGAATATGGGATTCGACCATATAGGGTAAAGTAGCCTAAACTCAGTCATTTCAGGCTATGGGCTTAACCCCTTGTGACGGGAGATCGTGGTACCGCTCGTAGGTCACCATTACACTAATTGCTGGAAACTCAATGGTATAGGTTCATAATGACATCATAAATTTGATATCGATGGATGTAGGACGATAATTTTACATATAGGCCAATGCTATATTGAAAAACATAAAACGAAGGCTACATTTGAGCTCTCATCAGGAACAGATGGAAGGTTATAACTCCAATGTAGTGTAATATTTCCATGCCTCGGGAAGCACGTATACGGTTAACAACAACAGTTACTTAACCTACTTAGGTCATGTGACTGAGCTATTAACATACAGACCGATATTGTAACAAAGGCTAACATGACCAGCATTTGGAAGCATGCTCCAACAATCCATTAACCCAGCATCTGCTGATAAGAAAGTGAGAATGCAGCTATGTCTACCGTTTGCTGATTAACATGTTTTTGAGCACTAGGAAGCATGGTATAGACCTATAGCCTACCTTTACATGATGGACTGCCGATCAGAACTGTCGGCTACTTCGTTAACTGATATATTTACTTCAATCAGGGAGTTGTTATACAACTCCCTGCTTCAATAGAAATTCTGTCCGACACATACTGATATATCCAACATGCTGTAATTGGCATTCCATGGGAATAGATTCGTACGATACCAAACGATACAAAAGATTGCTACGTCTTACTTTACCTGTAATTTACCAATGTATTAGCATTGAACGTGTTGTTTTCACTGTTTATTATTGGCCTAATCTGATAAATCATTTGGAATTATAGACAGAGATTACATATCGTAATGTGTATGAGACGTAATAGTCTATTTCTTGCTCATCGGATGAGAGTATAACTATACATAACTATATATAGCAAACTGCTAAATATAGCCTACTGCTATATATAGCCTACTGCTATATATAGATATGTTTCCCGAAATAAAGGGCTCTAATCTAGTTTACTGTCCCGGGTGCATATAATTATTAAGATGAGGGAAGTAAAGTAGTGTTCTAGGTTGTGGAGAATTTTTTTTTTTTTTTAAATCTCGCGTATAGCCTACTCATATGTTAATCAGAGAACTGCTAAAATAAATACCGCGCCAATGATGTCAATCCAAATAGAACAATATTATGTGATTGTCATGAGAAAAAGTGGATTCGTTTTGTCGAAAGTTTTGAGACAATTTTGTGCTCTGCTCCCTCCGGCCGCCACCTTAATCCGCCACGCCCATGCATTAGTATCGAAATGTATTGTGCTCCTGTGTAGGCCTACTAGTTCCTCAGACATCGTCATTTTATGGTCATATCGTGATTGACTAACCGTTGTTGCGTGCATGCATGACGTCACATCCAATTCTGTATACATACGGTATGATCAATATCAAGGTCGCATGTACCAACTGCTGATGTAACATGACAAAGTTACACTACCCTGGATGTCAATTCCCTATTTATATACTAATCAACACGTCTGTCACCACAACATAGGTAGCAGCGTGGGTTTCAACGAGTACTAGATACTCGAATTTTCGATCGCTTTCGGTTCACACCTCAGACAGATAATGGGAAAGAAATACACATGTCCTTGCCGACCTTGCGATTAACACCGAATCCGACATGAACGTAGTATTATTTCTACGTCGTATCTACTGTTGACGGGACGATTGCTTGGTCATGTCTCGTGTGATCGAGACAATTGCAGTTTAAGTTGCCCACATTTATACCAACTTCAGTGATTTCCATCCACCAATTCACGCTAGTCGTATATTATAACATAGACCTAGGCCCTTGGGTACTTACTTAGGCGTAGGCAAGTGTAGTAGTAACAATATCCGGTCGGTACTTTTGTGCATATATCCTAACTTGACTAGGTCACCTTACAATTACATGGGATAGGCAAACAAGTTCATTTGATGATAATGCCTAGCAGGCTTTAACAGACTACTAAGTGCATTGCTGGATGATGATAAGGATCCTGAGTTTGGTCATGTGTATTGCAGAGAACCAGCAAAATGTAAAGCTGAAGCTGTCCAGCCTTTTTAGAACAAGTATCACTTCATTACAATATATGACCCTGTAACTTAAGGGAGACATTTTACAATGATCATACATATGCAAACATTCAAATGACATCTCAGGTTATAACTTTTGCTAGCCTATAGCTTAGCATTACAGTAGCTTTAGTTGGCAGTTGTCAGGGTTGTAAACATGAAGATGAGATTGAGAATAGCTTTCATCGTCCATTATTGTTCAGTTGTTAAATGCAACAAAAATAAATCAAAATGCAAAGTCAGTAACATGGCAGTTGATAAGTAAAAACAAATGTTTCAATTATTAATAAATTGTATATAAGCCCATCAGGATAGGAGAAAACTTGTAAGTTGTAATTGAAACTGATTAACAGCCTCTCAAATAACCAGAGGAACTTGAAAGTACTAAATTAGCACAATGGACATTGGATAGCCAATAAGTTAGCATCATTCAAAATTGAAAGAGAAATATGATTGCAATGTAGATGGCTGCAGATCAGTCTAAACATAACAACTGGACATAATTTAGTACAAGTATTAGATTTGTAGTATTCATCTTTATGTTAAAATGCTGGGTTTTTTTGTTGAGTTTCATTAACTATTTTATATTTTCAGTTTTCATTAGTTACTTCTGCATTATCAGCCTAAGGTTGTAAGAAAAACCCATATATATGAAAGATATTTTAGGAGAGGCAAATGCAACAGTCATCATTGGCCTATATATTTTAAAGCCGTTTGTGATGAGAAAAATCTGTATGGAAGATGTCATGGTCATAATGACAAGATTCAAGACTTAAATATGTCTGCATATAACGTCATCAAGCCACTTGTGTTTGAATTTTTTGTTTTTCATCTAAGTGCATTGTTCATTTGTTTACTTTTAATGGGTTTGCCAGTGCCGATTCTGAAATATTTAAATATGATCGTTCATATTGACATTGTGTTAATCAGTAACACAGTATGGTCTATGTTCTTATTGAAATTAGGAAAAGAAAAACAAAGGGATTGTAGAACTGTTCCATGGAGTGGACTTTTGACATAGCATATTGCAACAATGGCAGCCTACTGACTTGACTTTTTGAACCATGATCTCTTCTAGAAGGATTTACTCTTAGCTATTACTCCCACACCCATCTCCCCCCCCCCCCCAGACACCAAAAAGAACAAATTCCTGCTATGCAGTAGAAGTGACATAATGATCACTCATTTTCAATCCTCAAGAAACATTTTACTGTCACCCTCAGTCTCCCTCAATTCAATTTCCAACACTCAGAGACATGTTTTTATGTCTGGGAATAATTTGGCATATTAGAAACCACACAAATCTTCTAGCAATTTTTAGCATATTAAAATTTGGGGCCAAAAAAAAGTTACTGATAACCTTTCATGTGTAAAATTAAGACTGTGTTGGGAAGAGAATTAACCTTGCTTTTGATATAGCAGGGTTACTTAAGTTGCTTGTTGAGATAATCAACAAGGGATTACTTGAGGTAACCGAGTTCTCTTTTTGTACCAACTGAGGTGGCTTTTTGAGATGAGGTACACAAAATATGATATTGCTGAGGTACTGTGACTTGTCAAGTGACGTATATTAAATGTTCTATTATGCTCTGTGTGGAAGATTGGTCCCTAAATTCATGTGAGAAGTGGACATCTGTTCTGTTAATAGATTCTTAATACTGTCACTGAATCCTCCTCATCAGTAATATCTGATTTACATCAGCTGGACTTTGAAAACTTCCAAAGTCCAATCACAGCATGTCAGAAAGTTTTTCTGTTTTTCTTCAGTTTAAAGAATGATTTTATTTGGTATCAATCCAAACACTTTAGCAATGCACTGCAGAATGCTTTTATGTTGGTTTCTGGGATACTTTTCATTGTTTCAATGCTTGAATTCACAACTGAAGTTGTTTTGATTCCAAGTTTATTTAAACTTTGACACTGTTCTACTTTTGTGCTAGTTTCTTTGAAAGTTCACAACTTGGCCCGGTTACAGGTAAATGTACATTAAATACAACAGTCCACAAACTGTTGGAGGCATAAAAGATAAGATCGTATTGTTTATTCTACAGAGATGACTATACAAACATCACACCCAGAGACTGGATGAATATTAATAACACAGTATTGGAATCAATTAACCTACCGGACACTGAGCATTTTGCTAAATATGACAAAAGTATTACATAATTTTCAATTTTGACAAAAATTTTACATAGCACAATTATTTATCAAACAGAGTAGAAGACATACAATTAGAAATGAGCTGAAGCTTTGAAATTTTCATGCAAAGATTTATAATCAACTGAATGTTAAAGGAATATTGAGGGTTATCAACACCTAGCCGAGGCCCACCAAAAATATTCATTGCCAAGGCTGATGTGGTATAACAATCAAGGCAGAAGGATTTTGTCCTTTTACAAAACTCATCACCCACCCCATAAAGCTTAACTACTTTGTTGCTACTTGAAGAAAGTCTGCATATTGTGTTTGTACTGAATATTACAGTTATCTTCAGTAGATGGTAGAAGGTCTTTAGTTTAGAACTGAAACACAACTTGTATATCAGTGTTTTTCTGATAGCTAGGGTTGGTAAAGGGGTTGCAATATCCCAGTAATGAGAATATGTCAGCAATAATCTTTGAAAGAAATGTTATTTTAAGATTGTGCATCACATTCAATTCATAGCAATGTACTTCGATTCCCCGCCGGTTCGATTCCCCGCCGACAGCAATGTGTGTCGTCTGGCAAGGGTGTTGTTCAATAACAACTTCCCGACATGGACGTTAAATGGATGTGTGCCGAGAGATTGGCTTCGGTCAGCTTGCGAGTCTAAAAGCCTCCATGGCTTCTTTCGCGAGTTCCTGCTTGCGAGAAGATCACATATACATACATACATACATACACACATACATACATACATACATACATGTAACATTTCTTTTCTCTTGCTGTTTATTCTGTTTAAATATCATTGCAACTATTTAAGGCTATTTGATTACTGTAATACAGATCAAAGGTCTTTGTTCTGGTCATGAACAAAACAAAACAAGACATAATTTTCATTGTCCAGTTATTTTCATTACTTCTTGTTCTAATTTTACATATCGCACTTTTCTTGAACAGAATGACTCTGGCCAAAGCATTTGTGGACATAATCAACAGATATTCACTGTAACTGGATACTACAAGGTACAGTATACTGTAAACTGTTTACTTTTTCATGCCTCTGCACGTGTGACTCTGAACATTTGGTAATATTGTAAGGTGCACAAAAGTTTGAATCCAATCTGAGTTTCCCTACAACAACCCTTCTTATTTCTGTTGGAGACTACATTCATGAATCTAATAACAATGGCAGTGTGTATTTCTGTTTGATGGCATCATACTCACTAGTTTTGATTACAATATCCTTGTAATTTTGGTTGGTAAGTCATAGATCATTGGATGTCAACAGATCCCTCTGAAAATCATTGATGAAACCCTTACGTTGTGTGAATACACTAGGACTCCTACCATGTAATTCGTGGATGTATATGCTTGGCATGATGTATATGAGTCTTCTCGTTACATCGCCTTCCGATTTTGAATCAAATGGTAAAAAGTACATGTTCAGGACTTCATAATGTGTACTTTAAGACTTGATTAAGATGTGCCAAAAGTAAGATATCAGAAGCTTCTATCTTTGTTGAATGATAAGAAATATGAATTTTGGTTTTGATACCATAATTGGAGACTTAAAAGATTGTTTTCCAAATCAAGCAGTTACAATTTCAAAGTTTTTAGAACTTCCATCAGTTCATGTAGTCTTAAACTTTATGTATTAGTATAATTAGCATGAAAAGATATGCATTATCAATAATATAAGTGACTACATATATCTTGAGAACATCATTGATGTTATATTTCTAGATTCTTGATTGAAAGTTACTTCTGAGAGTCTTTCAGTGACCCACATCTATAGCTAGTGTTCTGAAATGTAAATTGGATATTAATTTAATTTCATTCCTGCCTCCATCCAATGGAGAAGAAACGACGCACATTAACCACTCCATTATTCAAGGAAGCCACATCAGATTTGACAGTGACAAAAAGAAGTTGTATGCAAGTTCCTCCATCTAACTAACATAAACTAAGAATCCAGTTCTCATGTATAATTCCTGTACTATGACTTTATTTAATAAACAAAGTATCAATCATAATTTTGACATCAGAGATACACAGTAGCAACTTGTCAAAGTTTTATTTTGACAAAACATATTTCTATCACTATCACAGTATAGCTTGTATTTTATTCTAAGGTTTCACTTGTATCGACAGACTATTCTGTACATGTTTTGTGTGTTTGTGTGTGTATGACTTGTTTTTTAGTTTCATAGAGATATTGTTATGCCATGTAGCTGGGGCACTTAGGACACTTGTAGAGTCCACCAACATTCAACATGGAATCAATAGTGACACCATATTTGCTGAAATTTCACATTTATATTAAAATTTAATACACAGTTTTAAGCAGCAACTCATTTGAATTTTTTTTTCATACCTAGAGTAATATATGCATGACATTCCATATTTTGTGAAAATCTTTGTATTCACAAGCTTCCATGGCAACATATACAATGAATAAAATAGTAATGCCTAAATTTTATGTGATGAATGCTTTTTCTTGTTGTTGCCCCTTTCAAAAGTATTTTTGTGAAGATCAGTTTGTGCCTTGATGTGGGTCATCTTTTTTCAATTTCACAGATGTAATATAACATGCATTCTATGAATGTGACTAAACTATGGCTATGGTAATTGAACAGATGAAGATGTCTTAATGGAACAGGTTTTGAATTATTGTTTTGAATAATCATGCCATTAAACTGTGGCCACCCTGTTTTGGGCCTTGATGTTATCCTGTGTCTGTTTCTGATCGTGATTTCTTTTCTCTTCTCAGGGTAATGTTGTCGCGATCAAAAAGTTGGAGAGAGATCGGATTGATTTAACAAGACAAGTCCTAATGGAGATGAAAGCGGTAAGTTATTTCATTTGCGTAAGTCGTCGTTGTTCAACCAGATTCAGGTCCACATGAGATTGCAAGCTATAAATCAAGTATGCTTAGGACATGCTTAGACTTCTCTTTCGCATGAAAGTGGCAGCCATTCTCACAACTTTCTAAAAGAAATTTCAAAAAAAAAAAAAAATTTCATCTTGAATTCATACAAGCAGTTGTTCAATATGGGAAGGAAGTTCATATTTAACCAGTGCAGATCCAGAGTGTGAATAAGATATTGTAGCTTTTCATCCTGCATTTGGATACACATATTACTTTAAAGTTGCTGTGAAGTGATACAGTATGATTGCTGCAATTGCAAACATGATCTCATTCCCTACTGCAAGATCCTTCTAAAAAAATGAAGATGCCCTGTCGGCAAAAAAAAAGGCACAAAATACAGGTAGAGTTTATGTGCAGGTAACTATGAAATCATATCAAGGACAAATCCCATGAGATATTCCTTATTCGTATTTTTCTTTCTTGATTTATTAATTCATAATTTACCGATGTGAGGATTTATCCTGAGAGGTACAGTGGTAAGGTTGATACCCAATGAAATCTTGTGATTGAATCTCAGCTGCTGGCCATAATATATGAGATCTGGTACTCATGGTCATATGTATCAACGAAATCTTTACTGCCAATAAGGGCCTCTTGTAAAGGTGTTGTACTGAAAGTCAGATGGGAAAGATGGAAAACTTTTGAAGTCACCAACCCCCCCCCCCCCCCCAATCAATCAGTGATGAATATATGCAACAATGCAGGTATTTTTGGCAGCCATTTGGGACAACTCTCTGATGCTAAAATGATAAAACCTCTCCATACTGCCCTCGGGAAGCATGTGTCAAAGCATTCATACTGACAGTATGAACAGTTCCTAGAACCTCTAGCCAACAGATCACAAGATATTTATGAACATCTCATACTGTCAGTATAAATCCTTTGTGCAATGACAACTTAAGGAAGCACTCTTTCCAAAAAAAGTGTCTCAACTGGTGCTCTTTGACCTCATTCTTGCAATCTGCAAATATTAATCATGACAACATATTATGTTAGTAATCATGTAACAAAACTAGATGACTATTTTGTTGATTATGTTTTACAAACACTTGGAAGTCCTTTCTCTGTTTTCCTTGGTACTTTGTCTGTGTTCTCCAAAGTATCAGAAACTAAATGCATGTTTCATTGTTTCATTCATCCAAACGGTATTTCTTTCTGAATTGCTTCTTGTAAGTCCCAGAAATATTTCTCAGTGTTAATTCTAATTTAGTCAACATGTGTGTGTGTCAGGGTTTTAGTTGTTTATCTGTAACATGAACAAATCAACATGACATCTCAAGATAGCCACCACCTCATCATATTGGTGAGGATCTGGTGTGGGTTTCAGCACTCCTGGTTATAATTGCATAATGATATGATTTTGTTATTTTTTTTATGAACGACTAACTGAGAAGCAGTTGCATGCCACACAATATCTGTGTTATTGACTAATTTCACACACTATACTACACAATCTGTATGTTCTTATTGACTTTTGCAAACAATATAATGCTTGTAATTGCCGCTGAAAGTAAAAATCAATATTTGCTCTCGTGTTACCAGGTATGCTTTTACAAATGCATTAGAGATTTTTTAATTTTTCCCCCCATTTTCTGAGGATTTTGTTAAAAAACTGTCAGTCATTAATGAAAGTAGTATAGTCTAGTTGTGATAATAATCCCTCTATAGCCAACTGCATGCTCTTTATCCTTTTTGCAATAATTCATCTGCCCCAAGTCATCTCAGATGTGGTGATATGCAGAATTCCCAAAATCTTGTGCGGGCATGAAAGAAAAAGTTTGTGTGCGTTTGATTAGTGTGTCAATTTGTACGATGTGTGTTGTTGATGATGCAGTTCCCAAAAAATGCAAATTACTGTAACAACTTGCCAGGTGGACTTGCTCCATGCACCTAGATTCCCTTTAATTAGTTCCTATTTACTCTCTACATGGAATACAATCCATCCTTTAATTTTGTCATCTGCCATCCTCCTTTTGTCAAAATGTGTCTCAGGGCTTCAGTTTCTTTCGCTAAATGTGTTTTCTTTAATTGTTCTTTGGCCTCAAGCGACCCATACGTGCGGTTACCAGAGGTGAATGAAATGGTATTTGCTCATTGCAGACCAATATTCCCTCAGCAAGTATTGCATTCTGATTTACATTTGGTGACTTTGTGAATCTTATATCCAAGATAAATAGATTTATAGTATTGCCCTCGTCACGACCACTGCATTATCACCATGAACCCTTTTAAAGGGTGACTATAAAGGTATAAGACTTAGTCTTGAATTCTTGATATGTTAAATAGATCTATTGTATTGCCCTCCTCAAACCGCTGCATTATCATCATGAACCCTTTTAAAGGGTTGCTATTTATAGGTATAAGACTTTAGTCTTGATATGTTCAAGAAAAAAAGGGGGAAAGAAATTAGTTCTAGTAATGTTTCAATATGGGTATAGAGGTTTTTGAGATACTCACCTTTAAAATATGCTAAAGGTCTGGAATCCTTCTTTAAGCCTTCAGAAGTGATGATGTTGTTGACTCGGTATTGCAGGCCTAATTGTTTAATGTTCATCCATTGTTTTAAAAATTTCATTAACTCAACCGAAACATGTTCTTAGCACCCTTGGACGACATTCCAACACCATTTGTACTTCATAAATTTGTATTAAGGGATTGTAAACTTGTCATTTTGAGGCCATAAAAAGTTTTATGTTTCCAATGTTGAGTTTTGTGTTTCATCCGAGTGAGGAACTGATCGCCTTACGGTCTGTATATTAGACTTTATAGTCCAGTCACTTGAGTTGATCACAATTGTTTGTTTAAAGGGTCTTTTCTCCAAAATTAAATTTCTAAGAAACACAACCAGGACTGATGGCAGTATGATGTAATGGTCTAAAAAATATCAAATTTAATTTTGAGTGATTTTTAAAACATTTTAATTTAGTATGCAAGTCACAAAATTTCATCCTTATATAATACACTCTTCACTGAGTAGGGCATTCTCATTATCATTTGATTTGATATGTGAAAACCTTCATTAATTGGATTGAAATGATATTTACACATCTTCTCGTGTACAGGTCTGTCTCCTCACAATTTGCTTCATAACATTTGTTATCTACTTTACTTTATCTACTTACTTTATCTACTTACTTTATCTACTTCCTATATCTACTACTTCCAATTCTAGGATAGCATACATGTGTGAAGATAGAGTTCACACTTGAAGTGTGTGGGTTCAAATCAAATTGACTATTAGTGAAATGTCCAATGCCATTGAGCAATTAAATACTGTTTTTGAAAGCTTGATGTATCAATCAACTCTTTGAAATCTGTAGTCTTGAGCCTCCCGCCTGGGAAGATCTGCCAGAAAAGAACTTGCAAGTCTCTAAGGGATCAACTTGACACATTCCAGTTTTTCTGTATGGAAAAGTAATCAATAACTTTAACCCTACAAATGTCAGTGCATGACGGGCACATCTCACCATTCATAACATCATAGGCAATGGGATCATTAGATACAGGGGGGCCTACTGTTACCTAGCATTTATTGCCAAAGAGGCAGAGTTGGTCACACTATACTGCATTCTTCCACACCATGGCCAGGATAAACTAAGAGTAAATATTCACCTGAGAATACTCCAGCAGCTGGGAGATTTCATTTCCCAACCTTTCCCCCCCCCCCTCTTTATATTTCTTACTTTTTCTGTTCCTAACCCACCCCCCCCCTGTGATTTATTTGTATGAGAATGCAAGATGGACGCAGCTATTCGGTACTTATTCTCAGTTTGAAGACACCACCTGCCTCTTGGTGTAACAGAATATCAAATGGCATACAATTACTCGTTAAGAGTTTTTTCTCTGATACTGTATTTGTTTCAAACTTCAATCAAGATTGCAAAATGTATTGTCTGAGATGACTGCATTGATTTTCTTCTTCCTTTTTTTATATTCCTCCTCCTCCATCATTCTCCTTCTCTTTTCTAATATCTTGTTTAAATATGTATTGTTATTGAATGACACATTAAATAATGTATCAAAAATACCATAATGAGAACTAGATACAATAAAGTACATTGACAGTAGGGTTTTTATGAAACAGTGTAAAAAGCAGTATAGTCAGATTTTAACACTAGTCTCTTTCTTCTTCAGAGCTGGCGGGAATAGGGGAATGGGGAGGGGGGGGGGGGAGAGTTCTGCTTGCAAAAACCTGGTTTGATTACTTTGTATTTCAAGATCTACAGCCTACATGGATGTGCATGGATGGCTTAGCTAAAACACTCTGTTTTATCACAAAAACCAAGCACAATTCCCCTGTTTGAAGGAAAGCTGTTAAATACCACGAGCTGACAAGAGCTGTGTGCTTATAACTTAATCACAATGTTGTTTAATAGTACAATAACTGAATTTGTTTATCATTTTAGTAAACACCTAGGGTTAAATTGGTTAATTTAATGTAATGTTCATTTCTTTTTCTTTGTGATATATCTCTCATGGGTAATTTTTCTCCCCTCCACAGATGAGAGAGATTCAACATGACCATGTGACTAAATTTGTCGGCTGCTGTGGGGATGCCCCGAACATCAGTATCCTCACAGAGTATTGCCCGAAAGGCAGTCTGCAGGTAGGTCAATTTTAAAATGTTCCCTTTGCTCATGTACAACCGTGTGGGTATTCTTCATTGTTTTGTTGTGTCTTGCATAATATATCAAGCAGAGAAACGGTTTCGATGTGATTAGAGAAACACATTGTTTCAATGATCTACCTCAATGGATGCCAGTTAGGGAGAAAAACTTACAATTCTGTATTGCCACAATGAAAGACAAGTCAACATATCAAGGAAAAGCATGGACAGAAAGCATTGATAACATCATCTCTTAGTTTACAAATGTCCTTGAAAATGAACGGGACGGAGATAATGCAGAGAATCACACTGAGGTGCCAAGGAAATGCCATGTTACTCCGATTGCAATTGTGAGCCACAGGTAGGTAGGTGGGTACGATCCAGGGAACCTGACATTGCTCTGTCATATGGGAAGGGCAACAAGCTATGGAGGGAGACTCCGGAGTGATGGGTGTTAGCAAAGTTTTTGTTGAGTTGTGGGATTTTTCCAAACTTCAGACAGATATCTACAGTTTTCAGGACTTGCTGATGGTCCATAGTTACCAGGTTTTCATGCGTTCTGAACATCGGTTCCAAGGGGTGGGGATCTGGTGGGTTTTGGCTCAGTCCTCATAGAAGCTGCTCCTGGGTATATAGTGGGCCGAAAACTTTGCAGTTTTCAAGGTTAAAAAAGGACTACAGGACTTCATACACAGTAAAGTGGAATATACGTTACATGTTACACAATTATCCCAATATTTGTGTGTTTATTACTGATCATACATGAGTTAAATTCTATCTGGCAACCTTTCTGATGAAGCCAGGTAATAAAATTTAGCTCGTCACTAAATCACTGCTCCCTGTTTGGACGACACATAATTAGCTGCACATCATTAGCATTTGCATGGACTTTACACGTAATAACAAAAATGTTGCTTTTGAAAAATTGAAGATTATGTAGTGAAAAGTGCACGAGACTGTTTTTATTTCTTGTAATGATTTTGCTCATATTATAACCATTTGATAATTATGCAAATTAGGACATAAAGAGAAACTGACCAAATTGCGATATTGCTACAGAAAGTTGTGTCCACTTCAACCAAGTCCTGCAGTTCCAATTTCAAATGTTTACATACAGTGTGCAGCAGTACTATTGTATGCAGTCCTAGGAGTCTCAGATGCTGATATATAGTTTCTCTCTATGCCTTTGTGTACATGGCTTCCACGTATATTTTAAGAACTGGTAATATACCGATGAATCGTGGAGTTTGAGGTGACTAAAGGCTGCTTGAATTTCCTTTTCTTTTCTCACTGTTCAAAGGTCAGGTGTGAATGAATTTGCTGTGTTATTAAAAAGAATGATACAATACCATAGAAATATTATTTTGGTCAAAGAAATAACATGCACATATTTATGCTTATGAAACCTTTTGCCTGCAAGCTAAGAAAAAACAAATTTGGTTAAGAAGTGGTGTAGGGAAATTTGGCTTTAAGGAAAGTTACAAAACATGTGTTTTAAGCTGTTGTCGTATGATTGGAAACAGTCAATGTAAGAATATTAAAAAAAAAAA
Source organism: Apostichopus parvimensis (assembly GCA_000934455.1). Lineage (NCBI taxonomy): Eukaryota > Metazoa > Echinodermata > Holothuroidea > Aspidochirotida > Stichopodidae > Apostichopus > Apostichopus parvimensis. The sequence continues at coordinate 11,865 of KN889428.1, read as the reverse complement.
ATATGGAAATGCAAGAAAAGTGCATTAGTATCCAACAAGTAAAAGACCCAGGCATAAACTGTTGCTAGGGCTACGAGGGTGTACGGTAACGTTCTTTGTCCCCTCAATTAGCGTACTGTGTTGATACATATATGGCTGCAGTGATATACACTGTTGTTGCTGTCAAATTGTCACCACTTTTTCAATTGCACTTTTAATCTACAAGCCTTCATGGAATAGCAAAATTTACCCCAGAGAAAGAAGGAAATATAAATTTTGTATTTTGAGACACTATATTTTTGTGGAATATACAGTAGTTCTCCCATGTAGCGGAATAGTGCATTAAACTTCAGCGCATGCACAAAGTTAGGGAAAGTTGTCTCATAGTTTGAGCAGTTTTGACACTTGACCTTGACAAGTGTAATTCTTTCTGTTTCTGGCAGAATCTGGTCAAACCATTGATGAAATCATATAGAGCTAAACCACTGAGCGAAATCAGCAAGAACGTCATCACCGCTCTCGTTTAAAAGAACATATAATGCCGTTCCCATCCAAATTTACCATATACACGACTTTACTGCTGACAGGCTGCAGTAATTTAAACACGGAATATATACCACCCGAATTCATCATAGAATCCCTAGAAAAATGGCAGGAAAAGGATATTGAGACAATAACGGCTTCTCCTAACTTAAAATGAAAATTGTCAAAAAGAAAACTGATTACAAGAAAATGGCTTGGAATCATTATCTCAGCTCATACTTAATAATCACAAATGGCTAACCTTCTGGTGGAATGGATTTCCTTGAAAATTGTTTGTACAATTAATTTGACGCATTGTCATTCCACACTGCCAAAATGCTGAAATATATTTCAAGTGATTTGAATTAGTATTTTGAAAATCTTCAGCGAGGGTGTTTCCCAACATTTTGTCTGCCACAGTACATTGACTGTTTTCAATTTTAAAACGGCTTCTTGTTAGTTTTAGTTTTTTGGGGGGTTTTACTCACCAAATCCTAGATCAGCTATTCATAGGTTCAGTGAATTTATTGCTCAAGGTAATCGTCAAGAAGTATTTCCCAACATTGGTGAAACTTCTTCCACCTAGGTGATGGACTTTCTTTTAACGACACGGCAAAACCAAAATTTAATCTGGAATGGAAAACGATAAACTTCTAGCAGGGCATCACATATAGAGGTTACATAATGAGAAATCGGATGAGGTAGAATGGCAGCACTAAGTGGCCATCCATTAACTGTCAGTGTAAAATGCACAATTGAGTCAGTTTTGAACTACAAGGAGCTCTCTTTACTTTGAATTCATTTCCCAAGTTGTAAGCATTATTTCCAAATAAAGACAAACAGAACTGTATGTAATAGCCAAACAACTTCCCTTGTTTCTTGTAGGATGCACCCCCTTCCCCTCCCCTCCCCCTCCCAACATCAAATATGAAATAATAGTTAATTGATATTGCACTGTAGATATTTCAAAAGAGAAGTGTAGAAACAAAATGTTAAAACAGTTTCATTATTACTGTGTGTGGTTGATTGCCTTCTGCCCATTTTCATGGTAGAACAAGTCATAGACAATCTGTATTCATGAATGTTTGGTGAGACTAAATTATATCTTCTGTGCATAATAACCTGATGTGTCTTTTCTAGATTAGCAAAGCAAGAAAGCTTTTAACTTCCAGTTTTACACTTGAGGAAGCTAGTACTGTATAGACTATAGAGATTACACACTGTAGGTTATATGATTTTACAAAGTAAGTTAGCAAAGATGTTCTGTACTCAATATAAAGTCTGCTGGCTTTAATTGAGCATTTTCAAAGCTTTCTTGGCTAAAAGAATCTCCAAATGTCAAGGGGTTTACAGGATTGACAGAAGGTGAACTGTATGGAATGTTTTAAATACTTCCTCTCTTGGGATTTTTGTTTTATTTTGATGGTAATCAAATTTGAAAGAGGTAGTTAGATTGTAAATGTCTCTACCTATATACCCTATAAAAAGAAAAAGAAGGAAGATTGTTCATGGCTTTTGAGATCAGCCTGCAGTTTGAAGTTAAAGAAAGTGGGCCATGATATAAAAGCATTTAAACATTTCAAGCTTCAGTTGTGATTACAGATGCAATAGAAATTGAAAGAGCAATATTTAGATTAGGAGGAAAGTGGAATGTAAGATCAAGTAAATTTCAGTGATCTTTTAATATTGTGCTTTAAGAGGATTTGAATTTTGTTGGAATCAAACACAGTCCATGTACACTATGATTTATAATGTAGCCTTGCCAGTGTAGTGATTTGGGTTAACAATTTGTTTTATACTCAACTCCCATAGCATTGCAGTTACCTAGCAGCTTGATGGTTTTGACCATTGCTTACATTATAAATAATGACAAATAGAGTCAACTTTGACTAATTTTTGATAATACGTCAGATATCGTGTTTAGTACTACTGTACCGGGAAGGGTCTGATTGACAACATTTTCAGGCTGCAATGGAATGGAACTGAGTCATTCGGTAGTATTCAAGAACTTGTCAACTACATAAAGTAAGCCGTTTTGCCATGGCACAAGTAGATTATCCCTATGATGAGATTAATAAATGATATCACTCTGTAGTACCAGGGGTAGGAGTTCTAACCGACATTTGCTGTCTGTGTAATTAGACGTGATGCTCTAGTTTCCTTCTGTCAGAAACGAAAATAAAAATCTGTCATCGAACAGCAGCCAAGATTAGTTGGTCTAAGCATATAGGTCAATTACTGAATATTCATCAGGTTAATATTAGAGTTATGTAAATATTAAAATGACTTAATTGTCCTTACCATGTTTGCATCATGATGAAACATGAGATTGCACATCTGAAGACAATGTTTGGTGTGCAGATGGCGTCACATCTTTATATCGCTCTTTGACTGTTACGGCCGATGCGTGTGCTATCTATAATTGTTTCAGCGTCATACTTTGAACATGTCTCCAGATAAGGGATGCGGGGAACACTTTTGCCGAAGCTGGTACTTTACACGCCGACTTGGCGTTCAGATTATACTGCAGTTAAACTGCCTAATTCCCCACTCTTGTCAGCAGACAGACTTTTGTGTATATACAGTACATAGTAAACCATTGATTTACATTAATGGCACATACCACAATAAAGATCAGTATCATTCATTCATGCATGAGAAGCACCAGCTTCCACTGTCTCCACTAAGAATCTGTACTATTAATACCTCTAGCTGCAGCTCACTTATGAAATAATATGTAAAGAGGGTAAATGACAATTATTTGAACTATCAGAGGTTTATCTGCTCAAGCAAGATGGGGGCAGTGGGGGGCTGGGGGTGGGGGGTGGAGGAGGGAATTGTCTGCTCAAGAA
>KN889427.1:38615-54479 GCA_000934455.1 Apostichopus parvimensis | reverse complement strand
GGGGGGGGGGGGGGAGAGAACAGTTCTCTAATATTATTCCTTAAAATAATTCCTTAATTGACCAGTGTGAGACGTCTTATCTAGATGGTGTTGGGGAAGGCAGAGAGGCAGGGGGGGGGGGAGGTACGATGATAATGAGGCGGGCAGAGAGGTGCTGAGAGAGGCGAGGAATGATGGTTTTGGGGAGGAAGGAGGGAGAGGCAAAGCAGAAGTGTATGATGGTGGTGAAGTGGGCAGAGAGTTGTGGAGAGAGGCAAGGAATGATGGTGTTGGGGAGGAACGTGGAGTAGGCAGAACAGAAGGGTATGATGGTGTTTGAGAGACAGAGATGGCATGCACAGAGATAGGGTATGTGGTTTGAAGGTGATGGGGATAAATGAGAGGGGTGGAGCGTGGTAACGTCTAAATATGCCAGAAAGGTCAAATAATGGTCACTGATACTTAAACCTCAACACAATCACTTAGCCTCATGGAATGTGCTTTTAGCCTCAAGGAATGTGCTCTTAGCCTCAAGAAATGTGCTATTTTCCTCAAAGAGTGTGCTTTTAGCCTCAATGAGGCATCTAACTGTATAATATGAGCAATCCTCAATGCCAGAGAATAATTTGTTGAGTCAAAAACCCTCAACGAAAGTACGGTACCTAAGAAATTCTCAAATCTGTGTTCGGCAATTTAAAATAGCAAGACACTGAGACAATCACCATGGCCTTCAAAGAACTCTAGACATTGCACTGAATTTAGTATGTACCCCCTACTGTTCAGGACTGCTTACAGGAGGTATGAGGCGAAGATAAAATCTAAATCTCAACAACAAAGCTCTTTAATAGGCAAAAAGCTACTATTTATGTTTCCTTAGAAACCAATATGGATTCAGGACCCTAACAGACAAGACAGATCATGCTATAATCTCTGATCACTTCTATCTATCTATTTATCTATCTATTTCTAAGTTAAGTCTGACCTGAAAAGATCTTTGACCTCGACCAACATGTTTCCAAGTCCGACCATGTAAATATGTTATGTTTATACTTCCTTGTACATCACGTGTACATGGCTGAGGAGTTAGATTATACAGTATATACATGTTGTATCAATTCCAATTAATTATTAGTCCAACATCTTGATTTTAACAGACTGGAGAAATGTGTTAATTTGTTAGATATATGCATGTGTATCCATAAATGGAATGGTAGATTTGGGAGAAAGATGGCAGTGACCTATGTAGAGGTTCATGGGTGGTGTAGTGTAAGAATGTTACCAGTTGTTATGTAGGCTAGGCTGATTGGAGTACTACTACTTATGGATACAGTAGGAGAATAGGTAAGATGTAAATGAGGTAACTTAGCCCAGTGCAAACCTATCTAGTAGTACTTTAGTAGTAATACCACAGAAGACAAGCTACCTTTGTAGCCATAGCAACGACATGAGTCATTGCTGATGTTCTTTGGGAATTGTGTTTTTCTAATATTCTCAGCCATACCAAGGTGCATCTACTGTAAAATCCCTTAGATTCCCTCTGATTCCCGGCATAATATACAATACAGACTTAGGCTCCTTTAAACGACGTTAATAATTAAGTTTTAAGTTAATGAAAATATTACATGCGGTTACTGACCACCTGGGGGTCAAACTAAAACCACAACTGAATTAGGAGAAACAAATTTGAAATCAATCAGCACTCTGAACATGCTGCTGCTAACACAATCTGGACTGTTGCTAAGTGACCCAAAATTACCATGACGATAGTACTGATGTGTTCACCATGATATGAAAGAATTTAAAGTTACAAATTATTGTTAAATATTTTAAGTAGAAATAAATTTCTGTTTATTTATTACTTATTTTAGACTTTTTCACCAGAAAAAAAGGGTTATGAGTGCATATTTACTACATTTATTTCAGTCATCAATATTTGACCACCAGGACACTTTTTAGTCTGATTCACATGCAAGAAATGGTAATTCTAAATTTTGGGGGAAAATATTGAAAATTAACTCAAAAGGATACTTTAAACCGTAACAACTTGGAAAGCCTAAAATATATCTGCCACCTACTATGTCTGCAATGTAGAGAATCAATGTATCTGCTACCAACAGAATAAACTGAATCGGGTTTACTACATCAATTCCACAAGCCTTTTTACAGTTTCAAATTAGTGCTGTTTATCTTCATGCACTCTTTACTTTCTGAAACAGCACTGATAAGTTTTAACCAATTTTTGCAGGTTAGGGTACGGTTAGAAGTAAAAGTGCATATTTTGAGTGGAGATAGGTGAGAGATGCGTAAAGTAAATACCGTATGCTCAAGGACATCACAATACATGGACTATTGAGCACGTATTGGCCAAACAAACACTCAAAATTTTTCTGCCACCTAATAAGTCTGCAATATGAAGAATCAATTACTTTTACTATGTCTGCAATGTGGAGAATCAATGTATCTGCTACCACAGAATAAATTGAATCCGGTTTACTACGTCAATTCCATAAACCCTGTTACAGGTGAGAGGCGTAAAGTAAATACAGTGTATATTGGTATATCATGTGTACTCAACTACATCATGATACATTGACTATTGAGCACGTAATGGCCAAACAAACACCCAAACCGATCAAAGATAATTATGGCAAACAAGATTTAAAATCATCTGAACACGAACATTTTTCGCATACCAGAAGAGCAGCTGGTAAAAAAAAAATTCCAATTTGGGAGGTGTCGTATCTGACGAATCCGAGAGCAAAGTGTGAGAAGATGAGAATATGTAGTTGTGGTCGTTTCTATCTCTTCTGTGATTCCTGAATTGAAAGAGGCTAAGGGGGAACGATATTGTTGGTACACACAAACGATATCTTGTTGAAGTCAGGGGGGGGGGGGAATGGCAGCAATTCAGGCAACTGGTACAGATCTCCCAAATAGTCCATTAACAATGGGCAAAAGTGGGAGCTAGAATCCACCCACCCCCCTGCTTCTCCCCCCTCCCCACCCACTCCAAAAAGTTAACATATTGAAAAAGGATACTGATTGAGCTGTTCGGTACAATGGATACAAAGCTCAGACACGAGGAAGCCCCGAACGGAATTTGGATGGCTACCAAATAAAGTGGGTTCAATACTCCACTTGAAAACACACTTGTAGACACTTGGGTTGGTAGATTGAGTCTGAGGATCACAGAATGGTGATAATGACTAATCACTGAGGGTGTATATAAAGGTTAGAGAGGTTACCGGGTTCATGGTAGATTGAGAGTACCAAGGTTGTGAGGAGACATGTAAGTGAGTAATTGACATAACTTGCAGGACTCACTGCCTCTTGTTACTTTTACCAGAGAGCTGCTACTTTTCCAAGCAAACAAATAAGCAACTTCCTGCATTTACCTCTTTTATATAAACGGCTTTCCTGTTTCACCCAACGATCTGGACACCCAAAATTGATCCGTTAATTTACAGAGAGGTCAAACTTCCTCCTTTGCCTTTTGTTGCCCCTCAAATTCTATCAATCTATATAAATGTCCTGAGCATGCACTCAATTAGATGTACATTTATGTGTATAAAGATGGATGCCACTCTCTAGATGTGAGTGCTACCATACGGAAGCCTTATGTAAACAAACCACTCCAGTAAATGACAGAAAATTGCTTCCATAATGTAACAAAGATGCCAATGACTTCTCATGAGTCACTACACAGGACATGAGAGGAGGTCATTCACAGGTATGACTAAACATCGTTTATATATATACAGTCAACGATGTCAATTTAATGATAAAGAGGAACCCCCCCCCTAAAACTTGAAATAAATATCCTTATGCATTTGAATGACAATTATGTTGTGTCCAGTTTAAAGGGTGTGAAGACTCGCGCAAAAAGAAACGTCTTATGTGGTAATCTGACCTAGTTTCGAATGAGGTGTAACAGAAGTGTTAGACACCACCATTGATCCCAGAAAATATGCACACAGCTTGCTTCCTTCGGTAATTAGACACTAGTGAACAGTCAGTACATACAGCTGCGGTCAATACCCACAGCACAGTGTACAAACGATACAGCGATGGACATCTCAGGTCCAGCTAAAGATAACAAGGTATCACGTTTCATTACTGTCTGCATTTTGAAGCGACAAGCAGAAAACTTCACTTGCAAGAAACGGAAAGTTAACTTTTTCAGAGCACGGCATGCGGTTTGGGGCGAGTCTTCAATGCCTTTACTTCTCACCTTTAAATGGAGAATAAACCAAGTCGGAGATTTAAAAAAAAATAATAAAATAATACAGAGAATAATACTGTGAAATGAAGCGCATTGTAATAAATAATTTATCTACAGGTGTGTTATAGCAAATTAGCATGCTATGCAAATTAGTCAACTTGCTAGACAACTGGAAAGATGTATAGTACTGTACTGTAAACATTGTTTTTATGTAGAAAACTACATAGGAACCATAATATTCATAAGAGACAGGTCTCAGACAGTTCTAACAACCTACACAAAAGCTGAAGACTAAACCATTTCCTGCAGTTGATCCAACTCCTACCTTCATGTAGTTGCCTCCCAAGGATGTTGCTGATATAATGATAAACAATTAATTGCTGCAGTTTATTCATTTTATTTGGATAAAGCATAATTTGCAAAATTCATTGTCGATGTCAAATATGGACGATATCAGCAAATGATCTTGTTTGGGGTGAGCCCAACAGTGTTTTAGGGGGTCCCTATTATTTTTCAAGACTTTGGAATTTTTTTTAGATGTGTATAGCATTCGGAGCTTGCCAAAGTCCTCAGTCAAATCTAGCTTTCATGCTTTATAAGTATCTGATTCCGGAGTAGGGTGGGAGAGGGGATTTGGTTGGTCATGGCTCAATTCACATGGAAGCTCATGGGTCATGGGCTTAACAGTTTGCAGACTGCTCATCTACGCGATACTTCTGAGAAAGCAAACATAATTTACTGTACATTGTTGGCTTTCATTCAAAATACAACCCATATCAGCAAATATTTTACTTGCTTAAACTTTTAGTTACAGATTTGAAGCATCTGAATTTTGTCACTTATAAAACACTATGGGTCCTGTGTACAAAACTATTAATATTGTACATCTTTGCACCTGTAGAGCAATATATGCCCATTTTGCATTACCAGAGATGTTATCCCCTGCAGGCCAGCACGTGTTGAATGTTTCTAAAAAATGTCTGGACGCAAAGTTCCAGCACATTATACGTACAGTACAGACCACACAGCAGAGCTCACAAAGATATGTGTATATGTACATGTAGGTATAGAAAGACGATAATCTTCCAATCAGGCTTCACGAAAGGGCACTTATAATTCGGTTAATTAATTTTTTAAGCAATCAAGTGCAGCTAACAGTACCAGGAGTCCAATCATAGCTCAAACACTTTCAGTATCTTGGTTTCATTAAATGCATTGATGTAGTGCAACGGACGGTCATGAGGGTTGCCATGACAACCAAGGAAATGAAACAGTGGAGTTTATATTTTGAAACGTTTGACCTTTACTTGCTTCGAGATGGAAGTACCGAGACAAAAGCTGGTAAAAGTGCAAACTAGCAAATTTAGTATAATAATGAGAAAATATGACATACGACAGGTTAGATCTGTAATTCTAAGATTGCATTCCTTGTATGGAACATATTGTAGTTGTGCAGTACATGACTCACAGCAAATGGTTGTGTGTGATATTAGAAGTAACTATATCAAACCTATGGCCAAAACAAAGAAGGGTTGCTATGATTAATTTACAGACAATTATGATCCTTACAGTATTTGTGTTATCTCAAAATGTCCATCCCTTCCCATGTACCCAATCTGTAAAACTTGGGTAAGCTTAAGCCCTGTTCCCCTCTCCCAAACCCCCGCCCCCCCCCCCCCCCCCACCCCAATTCACTTAACTAGGTCACTGTCACCTTTCCTTCATTTTCCTCCATTCTGACTTTCTTCTTCATCTCTTGCTTGAAAGCAGGGAAGCCTCAAGCCTGCACACCTTCAGTTTGCCAACACAGTGAGGTACATGAGGAGTGATTGGCAGGGTAAACCCTGACTAGGGATATTATTAGTTAAGTTTTGATGCTCATATTGAAAGTGAATTATATGTATGTATGCCTTCTTATGGTACACAGAATTGTTATGAGCATAACACTGTATACTGACATATTGAATGAATGAGCTCAAGTGTAGTTGTCCAATTATCATCATGGAAACACAATCAGAACAAATTCAAGTCCTTTGAAACTATCCAAATGAATGATTTACATTGAAGTACATGGCAGATTAGATCTATTGAAAATCTACTTTCTTCTTTACTCAAACACATGATATACTATATACGTAGCTCTGACAGACATTGCCATAACTGGCAACATCTAACAACAGATCAAACATGCATAAATTTAAGAGTATTTTAATTATGTACATGAATTTGAATGAAGTTAGTATTCAGTGCAATCACCATCATAGCTATTAGCTACATAATTTGTTCAGCTATATAAATACATAAAGTGTTGTGCACACATGTGCACATCAAAAAGAAAAATCTTGCTTCTGAAGTTTTTTTAAATAGCAACGTTGGATGAAAAGCAAGATTACTGAGGACGTCACCTATGCCTGGGTTAGTTTGCTAAAAAAATTTAAGTTATTGCAACTAATTTAAATAGTAAGAGATTTTATTCCCTGTTGGTAGATGATTCTACCATACTTGTAAGCACTTAGGCTTTGTATAATAATTGACTAGCTAATATTTTATGTTAAAAACAAAACTTAGTAGATAGTGCAATTACATACATACTGAAATTGGGAGACAGTGCCTATGTGAAAACTAAAAGGAACATCGAATCCTATTATGGTAGCGTTCGTATAGCATATGTCTTTTGCCATCTGGTTTTCACAGTAGTTAGCAAATTACATGAGAATGTAGGCCTATAATTCTATGACAATACATACCATAGTAGCTATGCTACATTAGTCCAAATCTGCTGAAATTGTACTGGCATGATATTGCAGGCAGCTATCCACAACTGCATTTACTAAGACTTAAGAGGATGTGCAGCAAAGAAGATATTTAGGTTGCCAAGGGAAAGTTTGCATGTGACTGCTATTGGGTAGCCAAGTTGTAAAGGTACTTTTGTTCTGTTTCACCTAACAATACATGAAAAAAGGCCTAACTTTGATAGAAACTACTGAAGTCATATCCTAGTATATCCTAGTATATCCTAGTCATATCCTAGTACTTGTAGAAGGCTAGGCTATGCAGAGTTATGTGAATAAATCAAACAGATATAGACCAAATCCAAGTTGGAATCCAACTTTAACTATGTCTAGCGTTAGACCAGGTTATCGCTGCGAGCTAGATTCCAACTTCCAAGAGGAATTTTTGTAGTTATGGATTTAGGCTATTCTCAAAGTTCCTTTAGTTTTAACTAAGTTAGACGTATATAAGCTAACTTAGGTCTGTGCATCACTAAAAATGAAACATAGAGTGTTATGAATATGACTGACGGTTAGTTGCAGTCCCAAAGGAGACTAATCCCATCCCATTTACTCAAATTCCACATAATCATTGTGCTTTTTCAGTATAGTTTCTATCCTAGGACTATAAAAGACTGGAATATGCAACCCTTGGCCGTTAAGGAGAGCCCTAGTCTTGAGGTGTTTAAAACTTGATTGCCCACGCATTGTTACTAGCACTGCTGTGCTGCGTACCAACAATCCTCGCTGTGATACCCGAGAGGGGTTTTTTTACGAGTACTTTACACTAACAGAAAGAAACACTACAACTATGCTACTTTCAAAGAATTCATTCGACTGTTCGGTAAGGCAAATGCAGTTGCTGTTCTCAACAAGTTTTCTTTTCCTTTTTGCAGTTTCCGTTTTTACTAAAGTTCATCAAAGTCTGCGTAACTCTAAGTCACGTTAGGCCAACGTCTATAGTTAGTATATGGTATAAGTACTATCACTTTACTTACGAATAAGATTAGGCCTCGACCGAAGCGTAGGACAAACTGTAACGTTAGGCTAAGTCACGAATAGCTTTAGTCCCTGGCTAGGATCAGTAAATATTTGGAAAGCCTTTAATACCAATGAAATTCAAAAAGAGCAAACCTTAGAAATTCAGAATGTAAACTTTTTCAGCGCTCGAAATTTCTGCAGTTATTTCACTTCCACGAAATTTTGACGGAAGCTTACTATCGGGTTGCTTTCGTACTCGTAGTCGTAGTAAACTGACTTATATGGTTCATGCGGAAGAGATGAAACAGGAAGTACTGCGGTAGCGCTCACAGAAATTGTAGCGCTGTAGCATGGTGCAGAGTTTGGCAAAATCCGTGTTGTAAAAAGGAAAGCTGCGATTGGTCAAATCTGATCACGTGATACACCTGCCTTGCGCTGTGTGTTGTTACCCTAGGAAAACAACAACACGCAAAAACTGGGAAATTAAAGCTCGGCGTGTAACCTGAAGGCAGCAGCTAATTCATTTTTTTGCGAGGTGTGTTTAGGTTTACTCTTACGTTAGGCCCCTTTGCCCTATTCTAGCCGGATGACATCCTGGGAAACAATTTAAGATTCCCCACACCCCTCCCCCTGAAAAATCAACATTGCAAACCTCACACAGTAGGTCTAGGCCTAATGGTCTAACATTCGTACAGTTATATACTCTCCTACGTCTTTACGAAACTATCGGCGATAATGCTAAAATATCGTGGCATGTGTTCATAATCAATGCTCCTAGCTCCCCTTCTCGTATCTTACTCCCTTTCCTCTACCTTCTTTTCCTTCCATCCATTTCCAAGTTACTGTTTCGCACTCCCTTCCATTCACACCCTCCCCATAGTCTACCTGTACCACCAACAATATATAAAAAAAATAAAAAAACAGGCTTGAGGTAAGAAAAATCCTGATTTTGCTCTTAGATTCCAGTACCACATCTGAAGTTTCACTTAAACAATTATCTTCTCATCAACTGATCTTTTCGTACAGATTTTACTCCTTCCTGCATTAATCAGCGTGAACAATGATGCTATTTTTATAACACGCGCGTTGTAGGGTAATAACATGGCGCCTGCATTTCAGTTGGCCAAATTCGCTCTATTTATATCGTAGAAATTGATCAATTTCTATGATGTATATGATCCTGGTGCAAATGAGGGCGCTATTCAATGTGTCGTTGTCATGAACATATCGGAATCAGTGTTAGGAAATTCCAGCAACATAGCAGCATCGTCTTCAGTTTGGCTCGGGAAAAGGTCCTCATGTCCTCTTAAAGGGTAGCTTTTGCAGTAGATGATTTGTTTTCAACTTTGTCCTACATTCCATGCAGTACCTATAACAGTGATGGAAGACTTACCTGTACCACTCTCAACCCCAGGTCCCTTACATCGAGATTGTGAGCGATGACGATGCTACGTCATATGAATATCACGAGTCCTCAATCGGAAAGGGAATATATACAGCACATGATCTTAGCCAAAAGGCATGCAAAAAACGATTTTATATTGACATTTCAAATTCTGCTGTATCTGTTATTTCTGGGGTTTGAAGTTTCATTTTCAGCACTTCTTATACACATAATTGCGAATTGCCGATCTCAGAACGTTATAAATGCACATTCAAGTGTTGAAGCAGCCCAGTTGGAACCATTTTCTATCATGCTTATACCACTGTATACTGTCATCACATAACATGCTTGAAAGCACTCGTACTGACAGTATAAAGAGTTCCTAGCGTTTACCACAGATAAAAATGTTGTTCATTCTTGTTAGTACAAATGCTCTGGAAGCGTGACATGAAAGTACAGTTTATAAAAAAACTGTCTAACTGGCTTATTGTTGGCCAAGGTTGATGAATATTCATGTCCTGTAACACGGTCACAGTTTCAATGTACCGGGGACTAGGGTTGAGAATGGATCATGTTTTTGGGGTGGGGGGGGGGAGAGTTGGACCTAGGCTCTATCTTGGTTTTCTTAGCAACAGAATGTGCATGTAGCCGGGTTCCTTCTTGGATGAACTAAATAACCAGGGAATAGCTTCTTGTCCATCCTCATCTGAAAGTATGCGCATGCCCCGGAATTATAATAGCACACTTTGGGTCGAATTTCACCTAGGCACAGTGTTTGAAATTGAACCAGTTAAGTACCTAGACAGTGTACGTATATGAACTTAAAATTCATATTTTGCATGGCGGGGAATGGGGGGGGGGGGTAAGAGGTTCCTCTATCCTAATGCCAGAAGTTGATTGATTACAGATTAACACGTACCAGGTAAATTCATTACCCCTCTCCGAAAACCCATTCAATACCATAATCAGTCTTTACATATAGTTCAATACGGCTAACCTTGACTTTTGCTGTATTGCCTAGCAGCAGATCTCTCGGTCTATTCATGCAGCTATAAACAGGTCTATTGTAGCGTCAGAATTCTACTTGACCAAGCATCCATAAAACGCGTCTATACACTTTGGTACCGGGATCAGTTATAAGAATCGATAATATTTTGAACTTTCAGACAAAGTATTGTCATGAATGTATTCTCTCTAATCCGAGGAAGAATAGCTGATCGCTAAAACACCAGACAACACCATTCCGGTGTTTCTATGGATTTACCGGCCGATCGATACAGAACTTACAGACCACCACCCAATAGACTTGGAACATTCACAGTGGGGTGTATAGTACGTGCTATCACTTTCATAACGATACCTGCACTGTTAACATACATGAAGACGTATCCACGCACTTTAAATCAACAATTTTGGGAAAAGCCATCTTTGTTTTGGTTTTATTAATATACTGGTGAGGAAAATGGAACATATTTGAGAGGTCATTTTCTGTCGGTTGTCGAAACTGGACTGACGAACGTTATCGCCGACCCTGTATTGCTAAAGAAGACTAGCGCTGGCTGATGTCTTAAAAAAAGATACAATTTCTAACTTTATATGGTAAGTTCACACATTTTGGAGAGAGCGAACCGTGCCTATTTCATTTATTGAGGATTTTAAGTAATTGTTCACAATGGGTTTTTATTCATAACGATATTATAACCACGTATAAGGACACGAATTTGTAAAAGAGGGGGGGGGGGTCTCCACTGGTGGGGATGGAGGGAACCTCTGTCTGACCGCCTAATATTTGGTATAATTGATTGTTACGTTTATAGCCACATACCGAACAGGTTCGCACACCCCTCCGGGCCCCCTCCCTTCCACTCTTGCTAAACTAACAATTAGCCAATTGCAGGGAGGCCTCGGCTCACGTTGTGGATGTTGATGAATGTATCGGTTACGATGTGTTACATGTATATAATTTTTCACTGCATCTCACCAGCATAGTTTGTGGCTTATTTTCTATCCTTTTCAAATGTGTAAGCCACTTTGTAACATGATGTAAGTTATTTGCATGAGCGCAAATCCATTGTAGCCTATAGTCTCAGACCCATCTAAAACAGCTGTATCTTTCGTGAGGATGGGGTGTATCTTGGGTGTACGGGGTGTTCCATAGGGGTTGATGATTGCACCCCTACCTAATTATGGGGCACATCATCATAACACCAATTGGAGCTGTTACTCTGCCTAGCAGCTCCTTGCGTAGTACGGTGTACATTCCTCATACATTATTAGTTGTATACAAATAGCAACCTAACACACTACCGAAACCCACATATTTCCGTTTCTAGGGAAACGGTGTATCCTAGAATCAATCTCGGGGTCAAAAGTCGGACGACCTGAAAGTATCGCTGGGAATTCAGTGCGGTGCACGGTGTCGTCTGATAAACTTATTTACCAACTTGTTTGGTATTACCAAAGAAGCGATAAATTCCTAGACGTTCTGACCGTTTTTTGACCTTATGAGACTGATGGGGAAATTCCAATTTTGAGTTAGAAAATACAGTAAGCCTTTGTGAAGATTTGATGGCTACAATACAGTGTATGAAAGTGTTATTGCAAGATATGTCGACAGCTTTTTGTGTGTAGCTTACGTTTTGTTCCCCCGGTGATGATATTTTCCTCAAACAACCGAATATTATCCTCAAAATAAGATTGCAATCGACGAAGTTAAGAAACTCTCCAGATTTTCTGTTTTCCAGGGAGGGGTTTGGTGGTGTCCAGGGGCATAGGCCTACCCCAATTTTCAACGCCACACAAAACAATAAAAGTATTTGTTAGGACAACCTTATGTGAGGACCTAATTAAAGACCTTATTTATAGCCTCAAATACCCCTCAGTATATCCACCCTTTAACGCCACTCTTTAATTTTAATTTGTTTCGCGGATCCCGTTCCATATAGACTCCATAATAGCAGCCCCCTTCTTTTTAAAATCCTCGATGCGGTTCGATTCATATACTGTAGGAATTCATTATATGCGAAAGCCAGAAATTTTCAAATCTGTAGAATTTGTTTTCTTCTGACTATAATCGTGAAATGAAACTTGACTGGTCGTGCTGGAGTAAACTCCTTTTGTTTGAATGGAATCGTAGCCTCGAATTGTATCCAGTGACGTCTAGAGCCAGATAGCGGACCCCAGGGACAATTATGCCACAAGGGCCCCAATTTTGAAGTCTTCATTTGCCTTAAAAGTATAGCGTATGAGAATACATTTTTCTTTCCCCCATTTGTAGTCCCCAACCTCCTGATCCCACAGGCTCGGGATATCGACTCCTTGAGACTCCAGTCCACTAGGCCCTTCACCCCTCTCGCTAGCACAGTATATCACGTATAAAATATTTACTAAATCAATACAAAAACCTACTGTGTGACACTCCATTACAGAACAGATACTATGGTATACCAGAACAGGTAAAATTACATCATCAGGGTCCATCTAATGCAATGGCTTGGGCCGTTTGTGAGCGGCTAGCCCAGACCACAGTCCGCGGCCCAAACTGTTTGACGATAACCACTGGTGGTCCATTGGCGGCCACGTTCGATCACGTAGGCTACACAAGCTGTGACTACTTAACGTAACTAAACCCTCAGAAAAGTAAATGGCAGATTTGCATGTTAGCTAATATGGAAAAGCCATGCGATATGAAACCATGGATTTATTAATGAAGCAAAGTTGCTCATGGCAAAGCCATCTTCCAGATGTGTGGTTCAATCTTTATACGATCTTTGCGAGTGTAGGGTAAATAAAATATTGTTCCTGAATACCGTGTTGAATAGCACTATACGGCCCGACCATCACTTTATGGAAATCGTATGTATGTCATATTCTCCACACACACACAAGAAAACGAAAAAAAAAAAACTAAAAATAAACATATGACCGGTTTCATTGTATTTACTTGGAGCGTTGTTAATCTAAATGTAAGATGATTTATGTTTGTATGAAGAGAAATTCCTGAATAGCTGTGAGCTTATACGTTATGTCGGTTGGCAATCAATTAACGATTTTATTCCGTTAACTCATATTGGATTTTTTTTTTTTAATAACAGGATGTTCCACTGAACTCAATATCCTGGTCAAGCATTGAATATTTCTTACTTCTTTATATTGAAGGTCACGTACTATTTAGATGGCTTAGATAAGACATTTTTGTTTTTCTCTTTCCAGAATTTTCTTTCTGCGCAAACTCACTTTACCAGTGCAAGCCGTACAGTTACCAGACGTGTGGAGGCTTCGAATTTAGGGAACAGTGAAGTTGTGAACTGATGGAAGCAGACTACGATCTACCTGAGGCTGCGGCCTTATCGGCTGAAAGAAATCGTGACGTAATCGAAGAGACCCCGTCACCAGGCAACCATCCTGAAGAGACATCAACCTTGCATGACACGCCGAATGAGTCAAAATTGACTTTTCAAACTCGAGCTAGCCAGACGGAACCTGGACCGGAATTAAATGTCTGTGACATTCCGAAAGTTCCTTCCGAAAGTTCCGAAAATATTGAAGAATTTGAACAAGAAACCGAAGATCTGGAAAATGGCAATGATGTTGAGGTCGAAAAGGAAATCGAGCATTTCCCGAAAATTGTAAATAATCCCACCGAAGAAAGTGACTCTGAGAGCGAATTTTCTCTCCATGTACCGAAGGTGACGATAACTGAAAGAATACACAACTTGTCGAGTACTAGTAAAGTCTCGCTAAAATTCTGGCAAAATCGCGAAAATACAGAATTAAGAGGACAACTTAATTCGACGAGATTACACCCGAACTGCTTTTCGCAACTTCATCTCGAAAATGTTTCAAGGAGGTTGACTTCGGGAGGATACGAGCAGGGTAACACCACTACACCCGCAGGGGTGAAAACTCTGATATTTTGGTCACATGACAGAAGACGTCCAATCGATAAAACGACTTTAGAAAGCACATCTGGAGTGTGGGCTTCTCGATTGAATATGCACACAAGGTCAGGGAAACCTGTAACTAACTTACAATCAGTCCATGGAAACTCGCATAAAACGCCGAAAAGGACAAAAAGTGAAACTTGTCGTTGTCTTCGCTACATCGATCACCATGGCAACTGTCCACGTTCTCATCATCAAGAGGCTCGAACACCAAAATATCAAGGGAAGCGATTTTTCCAAACCGAGATCCGGGAAGGTGATGGAAATGGTGCGGACTCGTTTATCAGAAAACTGGAAATTTTGAATGCAAATTCTGGAACGGAATTAAACATCTTCCCACGACATAACAGCCCCGTCGGCCATCTCACCGTTCAACAATCTCACCCGACAAACTTCTGGGGGGAACGCTCTGGCCCGTTCAATGGGTACAAGTTAGGAAAGTTACACTCCCATCTCATAAAGAGCATGGACTCGATACACTCCCATCCTACCAACCGCGGACATCTACCAAACCCAGCGAGCGCACCCCTTTCATTATCCAGACACCCCCATGTACCCTCCATCCTCTCCCACAGGCCACGTGGAAGCAATCAGCATGAAAAGAACTTTGACGGTGTCATTCGAGGCGCCAATAACTTTTTATGAACGCCCTAAGAGAATTTTACTTCTCGAGCAGTATACTGTATTACACAACTTCTTTGAAGCTAAGTTTGGCATCGAGTTGTATAAACTGGGTTATCACTAGTGAAAATCTTTGTGCAGTTTTCTTCACTGGCTGCTGCCGTAGACTGGGAGCAAATGCCCTTAAAGGAGATAGAAACCTAACCATCACTACTAGTCTATATGAATGAGATAGCTATAATGAACAGCGCCCTCAAAAGAGTGATGGAAAATCTAATTCCATGTGGCGGATATCACAGTGTTTATTACTTTACACACAAGGCTGTAAGACAACATCAAGTCAAAGTATGACATCATCAGGCCAAAGTATGACATAATCAGGACAAAGTATGACATCATCAGGCCACATCTACTTCATTGTTGTTACAAGGTTTATTTTCTTGTAATGGAGATGATTTTTGCCAATGCTGAATTCTAAAATACTGAGCCTCTTAACGTGGCATCATGATTGCATTAGTTTCTATGGCAACACTGTCAACATTTTACTGTGGAAATATGGAATAAACATTCCAAAGAGAAGTAAAAGGTTGGGATCCTAGTGACACAGATTTACAAAGTGACGGCTCTTAGACACGACTTTTAAACTAAGGTATCTCCCAAATGCAGTGAGAATTATTTTTTTGTTATTCACAAAGATCTGTCAGATAAGCTTAGGATGAAATGTTAGGTTTATGTCTCCTTGCAGTGAAGTTTGCCTTCATCTAGCCCCATCTCTCTGGCCCCCATAACCCCAGGGACCAGCTTAAGACATCTAAGCAACAAAATTATGACAAAGACACCTAAAATGTCAAGAATGTAATTTTTAATAAGACTACAAACCACATTTTAACATTCAAGTAAATGAATTAAAGTCAAGGTGTTTCAGTGTTGGGTTACAAATTAACAATTCATTATATCACTTAT